>JACXSJ010000723.1:0-107842 GCA_014851325.1 Pentalonia nigronervosa
TATTGAAAAAGATGAAATAATTGATCAATTAGCATCTTCTAGTCAAGAATTGAAGAGATTATTATTTTAAAAAATATTAAAAGTATTATTTTAAATTTGTTTATTATTATTATTTTTATTTTTATTTTTTTATTTTTTGTAAGAGGGCCCATTGTAAATTAATGTGCCGGGGGCCCAATCATAAGCCAGACCGACACTGCTACTACCCGTATATGAACATCGTGAACGCACTCGCAGGTACACACCACATTTCATAGAACTAGCAAATAACGAATTATTAATAGTTGCCCATTTCGACAAACGTAAATGACTTCACCGGAATATGCATAATTCATTATCAATTGAATATTTTCAGATAATTTCTTTTTAATTGGTAAACAACAATATTCTACAGGCCGCATTGAACTCAGATTTTTTTATTTTATTTTAAATAATAATATAAAATAATATTTAAAAATGCTTAAAATTATCTTTTTTTTGAAGACTTATTTTAAAAGATTGAGATTAAAATATTATAAAACTGAGATCGATACGGGCTATAGAATATATTTCTCTTTATCAGTAAAAAAAAAAAAAAATCAAATTGACTGATTCTACAAGTCAGAATCATTATTGCCGTAGTGTGTTTTTGAAGATAAAATGTCATTAGCACCGAGCTGGGATTTTGATGCATTTTACATTGTTTTCCAAAGATATGCGATGCTCGTTATATAATAATATAATATATACGTCTCATGTATTTTTTTCATTTTTTAGGATAATCTAGTATTTTTAGGGCATTTTTGGAGTTTTTGAATCTAAAATTTGAATTTGAAATTGTATTTTAAGATTTTTACATGATTTTTATATAAATTTAACAAACTAAAAAGTAGATTCTCGTATTAAATTATTAAAAATTATTTTAAACTGTATGAAAATATTAAATTATTTTTTTAGATTATAGAAGTACAAAATAATTAGTTATGTCTGTAAAACTCTTTTACAGTCATTTAAAAATTATATAATAATTTATCAATTATCATTTACACCAATATTATTAAAAATAAATAAATATTTTAGACCATTATTTAGAATTTTTAGGGTATTTAAGTGCCAGTCCTAATGATGATATAAGATTACAAATTATGACTTTATAGGTACTATGTATTTAGTAAGTACCATATAACTATTAAACTACCATGGACTTTATTTTTTATTATGACAAATATTATCTGTGAATCATTTATTACCCAAATATATAATACGTGTAGTATATGTATTTACTCTTTTTTGCTTATATATTATTTATATATATTGCATACACACTCCAATCTTCTACCTTCTCACACACACACACACACACACACACACACACACATATATGGCAATAATTATATCAAAAAAAAAATTTTTATTATTTTGTAAAATATATTTGTATGCGTACATGGGGAATTTAATAAACATATTTAAGGAATAAGGTTAAAAATGTGAAGACAATTTTACATGTTTTTTTTTTTTTTTGGAGGGGATGCCTTGTCAAATATTGTAGCACTAGGGCGTTTTTGGTGGTTAGGCGACAAATATTTAAATTAAATTAATAATCAATGCAATAAATACAATACAATATATATACAAAATAATACAAACGGTTAAATAAATATACAATACAATATAATATATATATATATATATATATTTTTTTTAAACAAAATTCTAAATTACGCTATCTGTTACAATTAATGAACAATAAGCTTAAGTGATAAAAAAAAGTAGAACAAAATAGACAGAAGAGACTGAGGGAAGAGACCACCCATCGGAGGTACTTCAGCATGAATATAAATTTAAGGTTTTAATCCTAAAAAAAAAAATAATAATAATAATAGTAACTATACTATAGAGTACGCAATAGTTATAATTTTTTTTTTTTTTTAGCAGGTCACGACACCATTGCCTCTTAAGTCTTTTGTGGGGATTTCCTGGAATGCTTGCAGATGAAAGTTGGGCGATAAGGGGATTAGAGTGATGTGTTAGCTTTTTATTGAATCGTTTATAGTGGAGATTAGCTAGTTCAGTGACGGAGGGTAAGTTGAAATCAGAATGAAGGGTATTATTTGAAACATAGAAGGGAGCTTTAGAGATGACGCTCACCACACCCTCTTTGATTGCCCAGCTTTCAACGAGGATCGTGAGCGTCTCGTCCGTTTGATTGGCCCTTTCGACCCGGGCGATCTGATACCCAGGATGCTGGCTAGTTCGGCAAACTGGGAGGCGGTGGCCCTCTTCGCGAGGGCTGTGATGACCACCAAGGAAGCGGCCGAACGGGACAGACAGTTCCGGCAGGGTGTGGCTCCCTCTGTGCGAAGGAGAAGGTAGGTGACGGCACTCCGGTCGTCGCAACTGCGGCGGGACCTTCGGCCTGGGCGACTATGCGTCCCAGGCTGCGAGGCTCGACACGGTAATAAAGACGTCGGGTTTTTATTTGTTAAAAAACCATTGTGAGGGGTCAGCGAAGGGGGATTGTCCCTTCGTTGCCCCGCCCGAGAGGGCAAAATATATTTTATTATATTTAGCGTTATTGAATAAACGATGGCGACTCACCACCTGAAGCATTGCTTAACGGCGTTTCCAGGTGGTGAGGGTATTGCCGATTCCGAATTTAAAAAAAAAAAGGCATAGTTATCCGAGTCCAAAGGTCAACGTATGCGACGTTGCCTTGGTGTTAGGTTACGACAGTCAATAATTTAATAGTTGGTTAAATACAGTATTTACGAATTAGTATTGAAACGTATAATAAGTTATACATTACCGACGGTTTTGGATATTACTTCAAGCGCTGGACTCGACAATAAGCACTAGACTTTGCTATTGGGAGCTGATAAAAGCGGTGTACGAGACAATGTACGGTGCCTAAACACGAACTACAATATAATATAAATTAAATTTGATAACAATTTTTGTCATGTATATTGTATTATATACATATTACACATACGATATCGTCAAATGTCAAAATTTTTACAATATTATTTTTATACAATGTACAATATACATATAGGCAGTGTTAGCAAGTAACTTAACTTTAGTTACAAGTTACTGTCACGAAATTACTTCTTAAGTAATTTGATGGTAATTTATTTAATTTTATTGTAAGTAATTTATATGTAATTTAAGTTACTTTTTAGTTTTTTATAGTTAAATTACTAAATTACTCGTTATTTTTTTTCAGAACTTAGTAATGTGTGTATATAATAAAATATATCATATAAGTATTAAAAGTAAAATTTTCCCGATTGTAGTGGTTAGATTTTTTACCGGTAGACCGCATACTGTATTACCACCCAATATGAAACACTATATATAATATGGACATCGATGGCGCTCGGAGTGAAGAGGGGCCAAATAGCCCCATTTTACTGTTGTTTATTTTTAAACTACAATATATAATTTATATCACGTATATATGACTGCTTGCCTATATATTATGTCTGATATACATAGATCATAAAACAATTTCTAGACTAAAAATTGTTTTAAGCTAAGTACCAAATGATAACAAATGTTTGAACTCACCCCGAGCGGGATATTATCCTGTGGGCGCATTTGATGGACATATTATAATTATTAGTTATAACCAGGGCTCGGGATTTATAGCACTTAAAATCATCGAAATAAAAAAAACATCATTATGTGCACTAAAATAAGTATTTATAAACCATAAAATTGTTGGGAACGTACGTATTATGTAATAGTACTATTATAGATCGTCTCTACGAATGTTCGCGGACCGCCGTATGACCTGCGTATCGATGCTCGCGAACATTCTGGAAACCGGTATAAGTGTGACAACGGACTTTGAGAGTCAAGTCGGCCGTCGGCCGTCCTAGCACGTATGTATTGTAATCGCAGTTAGTAAACGTAATGAAATCTTAACGTGTTCATATTTTCTTGTGTACGCAGTTTCCCCCTGTGTGCACTCCAAAATTAAACAAAAATAATTAATCTAAAATAGGAAAAGTTGCAAAATTATCTTTTTACCTAATAAAGTACTATAATAGACATTTGTTTGATCGAAACATTATTTGTATTAACCGCGACAGTCAAATAGGCTGCATACTAGTTGCGTCCCAAAGATAAGTACAAAAAAAAGTCTAATCCTAATTGCAATCCTAATTTTTTATGAGTACAGACGAGTTGCCACTTGATTAATATTTACCATATCTATCATACCTATATAATTCAATAATAACGACAGTCAAAATTCCAGCAATCATACAATATATGCTAAATTATAACATATTTATTTTTATTATTTCTTGATAATTTTCAATCTTAACTGATAAAATATAAAGACAGTATAATTTAGATATCAAAATACACCTTAGTCGTTGTTTTACTCGATAAGAACATTTCACCGCTTTTTAAATTTTATTTGTATTTCACTTTTTTTATAATGGCGAATGAAATGAAAACTATGTGTAGTGAGAAAAATCGTAGTTTATTTATAATTTATGGATATAAATTTCGTTTCCATCAATATTTGAAAAATAATGCTTATCAATGATGAGAAAAATTAAGATTAGAATGTATGATTTTATATTAAAAAAATGTTAAGCTAGTATGTATTTGGGCGACAATTCGTATATACCCCAAAAATACTCAGGTTGTAATTCGCATGTACCAAAAAAAAATTCGGGCCACAATTCAGAAAAAAAATTTACCACGGGGCGCAATTATTATAGTAGCCTACCCGTCAAACTATTGTTTACCCAGAAATCAGTGATAAACAGAAATTCAACTATATTAATTTGTCTCATCAAAATCCACTTCTATTTTGACTTTTGACTTTTAAATGTCATAAATGAAAAAGCAAATACTATAAGTCCTGAGCCCTGCAGGTTTTAACCATAATATGTCCATAAAGATGTTAGATCTATTGTCATTAGTCATATATAGAACACGGATTTGTAAGCAATTGCATATTTATTCTGGTTGATCGTATGATGTACTAAATGAGCACATAATGTATATCATGACAACGATTTAAACAATGGAACTTTTTTAATGCATATCTTTGCATATTTCGATATTTACCCATTTTTTTCTATTTTAATGACTCATTTCACAATTTCAATATTTTAGTGCATATTTCGATGTTTTTTTTTTGTTTTTTAGACATTTTTGAAGTATATACTATTGTAATATAAGAGAAAAATATTATATTTTTATAATTTCGATTAATATCAAAAGAAATTAATAGGTAAACTTTGTAGGTATAAATGGTTTTCCCAAATATGACTTGGATCAATAATCAGTGAAATAAAATTACGTATACTAAGATAAGAAAACATGAAAAGTGAAGAGAAAAAATGAAAAAAAAATATTTATAGTAAGGTTTCATAAATTTAAATACATTATTTTAATTAAATGTTCAAAAAATAAATGTTTTTTTTTGCTAATTTTTTTATGCATATTTTTAATTTTCGTGCATACATATATGCATATTTAAAAATTTTTAGCACATATTTGGTTGGTTTTTAATGCATATAAATCGGCATTCTAGACTCATATATATATATATTAATAAATTAATATTATTAATATACTTAACGTCTTAACAGGTATAATAATTATATATTTTTAACATTATTATGAGCAATAAAAAATTTAATTTTAGAAAAATGTCACTTGGAGGCTAATGCCATTTTATTGAATGACTGCAATTAGGTATTTAGTTTACACTTTATGTATAATACGTATTAGTATTACAAGTATAGGTTATTTCAAAAGGCTTCAACGCGTCGGTGTAAGCATATTATATAAACATTGTAAACCAATACACTCAACGCCGGGCCGACATTATCGACCCAGTGTCCCCCAAACTGTTTTACTCGAGGAACACGGGCCGTGTAAAAATGAATAACACTTTGTGGGTTAATGCATATAATATGATCACATTTATAATTTTTGGTTAAAGAAAATAAAATGCAATGAACATAATAAATTAGAGTAAGTTTTTAACGGTTAAGGAATGTCACAGTTTAGAGAAATGTAAAGAGTGATTTAAATGCAGTGTAATGTATTTTTCGTTAATTCAAAAAAATGCGCAGTATTATTTAATAATGTCGAATCTACTTGAATATATAATGTTATGTATATAATATCATACTTCTTAAAAATTAATATGATAGGCCTACTATTATATTTTATTTTCGAACAGTTAGTTTTTGGATTATCTAATATACTCGCTGCAGTCGGCGTTTTAGCGGGACGGTAAAAATTTATCGGTGGACCAGACGTTTGGTAACTCCCGTAATAGTATAGCCCACAGGTAGGCGGTTCTTAGCTATAGTCCTCACTTTTAGTTCGTTTCCTCGTTTTTTATTCGCTTGATAGTGCTATACGTTTATTTGGCGTAAACCGTCGGCACAGCGTCAGAGCCGACGCAGCAACACACACAATAACGGCGGCTAACAGCGTCGTAGCTGCAGACTACTTCCCTCCAAACCACCCCCCTCCCACCCAAAAAAAAAAACCGCTGTAAAATGACCGCTCAATCACTTGTTGTTGGTGCCCTGCTAAATACGTTTGGCAGCGATGTACGGTAGTGTCGCAAAATAATGATCAATTGTACCCACACTGATTTGTCAGACACCCTTACGATAATTCCCACATTTACGGTTTTTGTACCTAACCTACTTTTTCGACGCTATTATTCTCTATCTTTCTCGTTCACTTTCCACCACTCCTGGTCAAAATAACGCTAGATCCCGGCGCCACCAGTTGTCACCACCCGAACGCTACCTACAGGCCTACACGACCGGACGTCAGCCATTTGATTCGCAGGCGCACGACGATTACTGTTGTTCATCCGGTTGCCTGTCGCCCGTCTCGTCCTATTCTGCACGCCGAACGGTGAGTAATTATCGCGCTACATTAATGTTTATTTTTGAGTACAACGATTAACGGCTATTTACAGCCGGACTTGTTTGAGCTCAGTCTTGTTTTGGACAACATCGCCGCCGTCCGCGTCTCTCGCGAAAAAAAAACGTGACAAACCACGTGCACCGCATCACCATTACGAAGATCATCTACGAACGCACCGCCATGTCGGACGATCAGCAAATCAACGTCCCAGCGAGCTGTTCCGACGTATCTACGGAACAGTTGCTAAAGAAAAAAGCCGCCACGTGCCCAGTGCCACCGGTGGAGGACGGCGCAGCCTGCTCCGCACCACCGCCGAATGACGAAACCGAAACGTCCGAGGATTTCGTATTGGACTCTAAGCCCGACAACGACGACGCCAGCCCTGCACCGTCGCCAAACCACGCCGTCAGCTCCGCACCGTCGTCAGACCGCGCCGTCAGCCCCGCACCGTCGTCAGACCGCGCCGTCAGCCCCGCACCGTCGTCAGACCGCGCCGTCAGCCCCGCACCGTCATCAAAACGCGCCGTCAGCCCCGCACCGTCCTCAAAACGCGCCGTCAGCCCCGCACCGTCCTCAAACCGCGCCGTCAGCCCCGCACCGTCCTCAAACCGCGCCGTCAGCTCCGCACCGTCGTCGTCTAACCATGACGCGTACCGTTTGCCTCGAACCAACCCGTTGCTGTTCTCAAACAAAGCCATCAAATTCGTTCCAAAGGCCGAGCCTGAATTGCCAAATGTCAAGTCGGAGTTTCCGATGGCCGAGTCGGGATTATCAAAGGATAAGGACGTTGCAACCTCAAGCCATCACAACGATAGGTAATAAAATATAATGATAAATAATAATAGTAATAATTTTTGGCGCGCATCTTGCCCTCGTATTTATTGAACGGTGAACACATGTCACGTGCGCGGAATACATCGGATAAGTATATCGATATTTGGTTACTATCGATAGGGATTTCCGATGTTTGTGATCGATTGTGATAATTGCAATATTAGATTTTAGAATCGCTTATTAATGTTGTAGTTGTAGATTGTCGTAGTCTTATCGATAGTTTGTATGAATTGAGTATTGATCGATATAATAAGATAATTGTATAGGTATTATTCATATTTAGTCCACTTAATTTGTCTTTCCCAAAGGCACCAAACATCATAATGGCATTATGGTTACCATATAGTACAAAACATTTTATTTTTATCGATGTATCGATATTTTCAGTACAATATGATATTAATCATCACATCGATGTTGGACAAAACAATGTAATGCACCATCGATGTGTGTAAAATTGTGGGTGCCTCTACTTATGTACTAACGCACCTATTATTCACTATTCCGTAATATTTATGTAACGCATTTTCGTTTTTGGTGGTGACGCTGAAGGTGGAAAAATATTTTTTAGCAGGCGATTATTAATATAAAATAAATTAGTTACTTAAATGTTGGTTTTCACGAAATGGTTATAAGTTTTTATTTTATATCTTTGTATATTATATAATAGAAGCCCTTTTTTTGTATGTACGCGTAGTATCTCGAAAAGAACTCATTGTATTTCAAATATAGTTTTCAATAATGGATTTACCAAGTCTCGGGGAATGTTGTAATGTTAATTATATACGTCTTTAAAAATAAATTGGATTGTCCAAAATAATAATTATAAATATTTGCGAATGTATGGACGACCTATATAATGCACGGTCGTTCTGGTATTCCCCGAAAGATAAGGTTGTTCTTCACACTCGCAGTTTAATAATATAGTTACGTTATTTTTTGTATACGTCTAATCGGTTCGTATGTAACGCGTTTTGTTGAGAGTGGATTATATAATTTTATTTTATTCAATTTATCAACGTGTACAATTAAATTATAACGATAAAGTGTTTTAATAATTATAATAATAATAGTATAAGTAATATAATTTAACTTTCTGTCTATTCAAAAGTACACATAAAGATATTATAATAATATTTAAATATACTTTAAATATTGTTTTATGTTGCGTAAAAAAAAATATTAATTTTAAAAAGTGAATGAAAAAAATGCTAAAAATGTATTATTTATAATACAGTATTCATATAAAATGTATATTATAAATAGTTAAACCATTGTTTGAGGCCCTATGACCCAATAAAATGCCTCAAATTATATTAATTTTTTTCTTAAAATTTACTTATTAAGTTTTGTAAACTCATAACTGATTTGTAAGGTACCTATTAGTTAACAATTAATATTTTAGTACCTAAAAGCAGTATTCTTAAGCTGGATACAAGCTATGTTATAGAGACAACAAAACAAGGTTTAAAAACAATTTAAATATTTATATCAAGTCTGTGATGATAAAGAGTTGAGTTTTTGTTAATATTTTATTATTTTTGGACCTTGTACAATAGATAAAAATATATAGGATATTAGGAATGAATCATATAAATTATAACTCGTAACTTAGATTTACAAAATTAAATCAATGAACATAATTGTCTACTATGTAATAATTAAACACACTTTGTTCATAGTGATGAAGTACTTAATAATTAAATAATTATTTTTACAGTTATGATGTCAAGCCAATAATCAAACAAGAAATTATTGATTTGGGCAACGACACATACTATTACGATAGTACTAATAAATCACTTGTGGTTCAAGAACAAAAAGTTGGTTTTGATCGTGGACTTGAACCAGATCATATTGTTGGAGCAACTGAACGAAATGGAAAATTGATGTTTTTGATTGCTTGGAAAAATTCAGATGTTGCTGATCTGCTTGAATCAACTGTGGTTTACAAGAAATGTCCTCAAATAGCTATTCAGTTTTTTGAAAAACGACTTACTTATAAAGGACCTAATGAATAAATAAATTAATAATTATTTATTTCTATGCATAAAAAAAACATTGCTAATTTAACTATACAAATCTTTTTAATCAGTACTAATATATAAAAGTTAACATTTAAGACTTCTAAAAAAAAAAATATTTATATATAAAACATTTTCATTTTTTATTTATAGAGATATTTTTACTTTGTCATAAGTGATTTTTTTTTAAATTATCTATACATTTTCCTTATTTTTGCGTAGGAATAATTTTTTTTAAGGATTCTCCACTCTACAATTTGTGTTCAATTGTTTTGTATTTAATTTTTTGTAATTTGAGGTTTTTATATTCAACAGTTTTTAGAAATTTTTGTTTTGTATGACAATTATATGTCTTGGTGAATTGTGATCACATTGTCGTGTTTATCAAATATTACTAGGTTTAAGAAAGCCATCGTAATAAGTACAAAACCTTTTAATTTATATATAAGAAGAATATAAAAATAAATTAATGCTTTAAGACATTTTTTAATTTAGTATACTTAATTCTACAGATATTTTAATTTCGTTTATCAAATATTACTACGTATAAGAAAGCTATTGTAATTGGTACAAAACCTTTTAATTTATATATAAAAATAAATGAATCCTTTAAGACATTTTTTAATTTAATATATTTAATTCTACAGATATTTTAATTTTGTCATAATTATTTTTTTAATACATTATTAATTATACAAAATTTGTGTGTATATGTACCTATTATCTTTTTATTAATAATTTCCCATCCTATGATTTATATTTTACTATTTGGTAGTAGATAAATGAAATATCAATAAATAATAAATATGAACATTGGCAATGAGGTTATTGACCATAGTGTCAAACATAATTTATTTACAGGTTATTTAAATATACTTGTTATATTATATTAAAAATACTGTATCCAACTCGGTTGTATACCTAAAAAAAAATGCCAATGAATATAATTTTTAGGATGTATTGAATGAATTGAATGAACCTAACAACCGATATGCATGTTTTTGTATAAACACTTGAATACTTTCTTGGTATTTCCTAATAATATTAATTATAATATAATAGAGTTTATGCATGTGGACTATTGCCTAACTGCTTTAACTTGCAGATTTAATGTTTTGAAAAAAATAATTGGAAATATTAGGTAGTATTTATTGTTTGCTTCAACATTATATGTATTGTAAATTTATGTAAATTCTAAATTGTAAAATTTCAAAATGCTGAATGTTTAACTCTTTTTACTTTAACTCAATTATTTGAACTTTGGATATTTTAGTAAATAATGAGGTGGTTAGTAAATATTTTTGGTAGCCTGGCCTTAGCTACGTGTTTGCTACCACTTATCATGCCAAGAACCACCAGCTCATGATTATGAGTTATGATCATAATATGCAGGCACACAGCCGTTGAAGGTACCTGTCACACTGAATTATAGAAAACAGATATACACCAGCTACATGGCGGCTCGTGGCATGGACGATCTCTCCGTTAAATCAAAACAAGGACAAATTACAATTTTATTTTAAATTTATGAAAATTGTGTAGTTCAGTCGGTTATCATTAAAAATTAGAAAATAGTAACATACAATTTATTTCACTAAATTTTGATAACGTATGCGACGCGCGTATAGTTTCGTGGAAGTTGTATCAGGATCCGATATGCATTAAAAAGTGGCCTTAGTGTGATCATTGATTATATATATATATTATTAATATGTACAATCAATGGTGTGATACTGTGATTAAAAGCGACTGCCATTTAAGGACGAAACGAAACGTCGTCCGACACGTAACGCGAAGTATTTACACATAGCGATGCGCTTAATCGTATGCTAGCACTTGGACGACGCAAGAATAATATCGAGAATAAATAATTTTTCTTCTGTATTTTCAATTCATACGCTCTCAGAGAGCAGTATAATATTATCCGTCGATAACGTTATTTTTTATACAATTAAATTAACCAGTTATAATTTTTTAAACAATTCAATATTTTGTAATTGGTAGTACAAAAGTAGTATGTCGTATGTGTAATGTGTGTTATTATATTTTAGTAATATTCTGAAACAAAGGCCTTTTTCATATTGTAATCATAGCTCACGAGCCGCCACTGCCTAGCACATTCGTTAAAATGTTAGATAACTTTACAATAATATTTCGTGACCAGATTTCCAAACCGCATATTATGACGCAATAGAAATTTTACCAGTCATATAGATCAAGGTCGCGTTATAGGTACGGGTTTCATGGTTCATCTCGATCGGACACGCGCACGCCGGACTCTACCGGTTTCGTTTCGGCGGTCCCGTTAACTTTTAAATTCTGCCCGGAAATATGTAAAACCATACATCTATACCGGTTCTGTAAATAATTATTAAACCAGATTCTTTGGATTCGTTATGGATTGTACGGCATCACGGTTATGGATTAAACGACTCTGAAACAAATAAATTAAATATGTACGAGACACAGGGACATTAATTAAAATATACTTACCTATAAAATATTATTTAGGTGGTGTTGTAGGTAGGTACTGGCCGATTATTGAGTGTCACTTGGCCATTGTCAGAAAGTTTCGAAATGTAAAAAAAACGTAACGCAGAGCCGAGTACAAACATTTGGTCCGTCCTCGCAATATTACAATTTTATAGGCCCATCAAATGTGAGTGAATGATTTAGGTTTACATCACACTACGCGGGAAGTTGTATAGGTACCCATTTTTCCCAAATGTAATTTTTATGTATCACCACTTTTAGGGCTATTTTCATTTGATTTATCATGACTCATGGTCGAGGTTTTGTCAAATGTATTGATATTTTATGCACTCAGAAACATGAACATGAACATAATGTGTTAGTGTGCTGTAATAGCTAATATTATTAATAGTGGACACATGGTCTGGAGGACCATTGCACATTTAACAATATTATACGATATTAGTTACTTCAAGTTTATTATAGTAAAATACTAGGCCAGATGCCATTCAGTTAGCTCTTACTCGAGCAGTGGCATGGTGAACTTTATATTTTTCAGAAGCCAGTCTAAATTATTTTGCAGTAGTATAAGTTACTGACAATTATCTATATATATATATATATATAATTGAAATGCCGTTTATTTTATCATTATCTGTAAGATTTCTTGAAATTTAGACGATGATAATTATATAGTTAACTACTAAATTTTGAACAATCCTTGTATTTGACAGTTTAGTGGTTACTGGTTATGTTGTGATATTAAATTAAAATTTAAAAGCAAGAACAAATAATTATATTCATAAATATGATCTTGAGCAGAGCTTGACTAAAACTATGCTAACAATCTTGAAGGAATTGTTTCTTAGAAGAAAGAATTTTTTCTTACAATCAGAAAAAAATAATTAAATATTGATTTGTCTATAAAAAGTCTAAATATCATATTTGATGTTTTATAAAGATGTTTCATGTGTCATTACATACTTTAATTGAATACTTTGGAAAAACATGCAATTTGCTTAGGATTTAAAATTAAAATTTAATACAAATTCAATTTGAACTAAAGAGCTATATAATCCATTTCACGATGTATAATCAAATGAAAAACAAATAAAATCAAGATAATTATTACATTTAAAAAAAAAAAACATTTACTTCATTTTGGACAAATATGAATGTAATATAATGCAATACCATTTTTTTTAAACAGTAACAAAAGAAAGAATACAACAAAAGTTAACAATTAAAATAAGCACTGTACATATAATAATAAAACAAATTCATAACCACTACATACAACTGTAGAAAATGCAAGGTGATCTGCTAAATGAGAATATCATTCTTAAAATGTACACCAATGTTTAGTATTAATAAAATAAAGCATTTATTAATTGACATAATATACTTCCAATCATTATGTAAAAAATTAAAAATTAAATGAATATTTTTGTGGTTTTAAAATTAATTTTCATCTTGCACTCGTTCAATAACAATAATAATGTATATTATGGATTAATTAAACCTAAATCGGCAACACTAGTATTACACATTGAAGACTATACAATGAATATGAATACAAATCAAACAAGTTTTATTTTATTTTATTTTATTTTTATAGAAGAATACTAACTCTACTGACATTGATAACTACTATTAAAATAATAAACATTACAAGGAACAGAAAGTAATCTTATATAATATGTTGCCCATTTAAGTATATTTAATCTATACTAAGTTTAAAATAAAAACAAAATATTATCACATCAATTTTAACTTTTTATACTCATAATAATATACTTACACATCTATAAGAATTACACATCAAATGTTTAAACAGGGTTCTCAAAACTATCATAGTAATATTTTCAACAGACCACAAAAAAGGTATTCACAGAAACATTATATATATATATATATATATATATATATATATATAAATGTAACAAATACAAATACTTTAATTCCCATAAATATTCTGTAATATCAACAATAATTTGAAATTTAAAAGTTGTAATGTTTCAAACCAATTTTGTTTATAAAATAGACTAAATAATTATAACGTAAGTAAATAATAATAAAATAATAATATTAATTATAATAATGATAATGATGATAAATTGATAAACAATAATAATTATAATTATATGAATATATATTATAAACGACTAGTAAACATATAACTCCAACACAATATTCATTAATATTTGGTATTTACATAAAAAGAAAGGGCAAAACATAAGTTATGTTGAAATCTGTGTCCAAAATTAAAATCCGGTTAAACAAAAAAAATAATAACAAATATCAGTTATCACAACACTTAATAAATATTTATATCAATGTGTTTAAATAAGATTAATATAGATATTTAAAACAATAACAAATTAAAAATATATATATTTTAAACAATATTTTATTTTACATAATGACGCAGGTAACATAATTTTTGGAATAATTTTATGTGTTAAGAATTATTATTTGGAATGTTTTATTTAAATATATATATATATATATATATATATATATATATATATATATATATAGGGAAGGGATAATGAAAATATTAAAAAAAATTGTTTATTAGATAACCAAACAATTGCGCCAATTATTTAAGGATCTAAATAGTAATTAAACTCGTATACTTATGTTTTTAATGTAATATACACCACAATAACTTTTTAAGTCGCATAGGGGACTTTTTTTCTTAGTTGTGGTTAGGTTAAGTTATATACACAATGTGAAATTTAGCAATGAAATAATATTGTATTATACAAAGAGTAATTAACTCAAAATAGATTATGCGAACATCTATTTATTATCTTGACAGTCTTCTTCCATTGGTTCTTCACTAGGTTCTGAACTTCTAAAACAAATTAATTTACAAAATGTATTTATTGACTTCTTTCAATGATTATCTCTAGTCTTTACTTAGAATAATTTATGACTGCCTATATAGATTTTTAATTATAACAAAGTACTCACTGTATTCTATGTCTGGTCATTGATAACGAAGCCATAGCACTAACTGTTTCATTTTCTTCACATAGTGTAGCTTCTACAGCACTGCATGATACTGTGTGTGCTAGTTTTTTTAACACAGGCCAATGGGGCAACTGTAAAATAAAAAAGTTGCATTATCATATCAATAAAAGGACTGACCTTAATTCTAATTTATTTTCTTTTAATTACCTGAATTGCGATAGTTTTTTGTAATGTTTTTATGGCATTTTGACAAGGGGTGCGATGAAGCTCAGATTGCACAATTGGTGTTACTTCATCTTCAAGCAGTGCACGTACACATTCTTCTGCACTATCGCATATGGCTGTTAGATCATATCCCCCTTCTAATGACAAAATTACCTACGCAAAAATACGATAAAAAATAATTAAGTTTAAGGGACAAAAAGTAAATAAAAACATACCTTCCCATCAGCAATTTGCATTAGCTGTTGTGTCATATAAGCAAAACAAGCAGGGGTTACGTTATATCCACCTAATGGAGCTGGATGACCTGAAGCTGCATCAAAACCTGCTGATACCAATATAATTTCTGGAGCATAATCCTAAAATGCAAAATAATATTATTAATGATTATAGCTGAAAATCAAGACTTTATTCCTTACCCGAGCAATAGGCATAACAACTGTTCGAAAAGCTGCTAAATACTCAGCATCACCAAGTGGAGGTTGTAGACCACCACTCCATGCAATATTCACATTGTATCCTAGACCACTGCCTGCTCCACACTAAATTAAAAACAAATAGTAAAATGTAAATATGAAATTTACATATAATTTTTAAGATATCTACCTCTCCAGGTGCACCAGTTCCTGGAAAGAAGTTACCTTCATCATGCCGATGAATAGATAAATATAGAACACTTCTATCGTCATAGAAAATTTGTTGTGTACCGTTACCATGATGAACATCCTATAACAATATTGTACAGAAAAGTTTCTAAAATATAAAATTAATATAGTTAATCAATAAAAAAATACATTAAACATACCCAATCAACAATAAGTATACGTCGTACGGCTTGCCTTTGTTGTAACAGACGACAAGCAACAGCAATTGAATTGAAAAAACAAAATCCCATAGCTTGATTAGCTTCAGCATGATGGCCAGGTGGACGGACAATAGCAAAACCATTTTTTATGTCACCCAGGACAGCTATTTACAAAATTGTAAGATAGATTTTCATATGTATGTATGTATATATATATATATATAAATGTTTTCTTATAAAAATTTGTATTACCTTTAAAAGCCAAATCAATTACACAACCAACAGCCATACGAGCAGCTGGAGCTGTATGCAATTCGTTCCACGTAGTGTCAGAATCTACACCTAAACCACCGCAAGGTAATCGTACCAATGCTTTCACTGGCAATTCAGATAATTTAGAACTATCCATTTTTTGACGACTCGCAAGGTTTGTACCTGATAAAATAATTTAAAAAAATACAAAAATAAAACTATTTAAATAAAACAGGTTTTATAAAACCAACCAAATAAAAGAGTGTGCGGTTCAGTATGACATGTCTGTAATTCTTCAATTGTAGCTTTGCGTGGTCTCAACTTATCACATCGTCTAGCTAATCCTGTTTCAATCAATCGAGCCCAGACACTTTGAAGTCGTCCACTATGTTCTGGATGTATGGCGTTGTTGCCACATTTGCAAGCATGTTTCAACATCAAACTGTCAAATGCTAATCCAGTATTAGGCCGATGTGGACTTCTAGAAGTAAATAAAAATTAATATTTAACAAAAGCAATAAAAATGTATTCATTTAAAGACACTCACCCTGATAGTTTAGTGCCAGAAGAATTAACGCTAGTAGATGAAAGATATGGTGATGATGATGATGTAGATGTATCAGAGTTAATTCCTCCTGTACTTACGGCAGTATCTAAAGGACTGGAATACGTTCTAACTAAAGGAAGAGTAACATGTGTATTCCGATTTGCAAAAAGTGAAACTGTAAAATAAAACAAAATTTTAGATCAAAAATACATAAATATATTATTATAGTTGAATTAACACACTATCATTGGATTGAGACGTTTGCCGCATCATCAGGTCACGTTGTTGTTGTAAAAATGATTGACTCTTATTTTTCAAACCAATATCTGTGGACGTTCTTGGACCACCAGTCAAATCAATCACCTATATTTATAAACATATATAAATTAATATGCAGTTTTTATTTTGTACATCACATATTATGTTTGCATACCTTTGCATTATCTTCTTGGTCTTCATTTATTAAATTACTGTTATTAGCCAAATGTGCCCGACTTCCAGCTCGCGTCAAAACGGTATGACGGATTTGCTAAATTTTTTTAAAATATTAATAAAATAAAAAAAAAAAAACATAATATTTTCTTCAATATTTAAATAATGTACTTGTTTCAAATAATGTGTGCTAAGTTGTTGAAGTGGTAATTCGTAATCTTCATAATGAACACTTAATTGTTGACCTGGTACAGTGTTATTCAACATTGGATGTCCTAGAGGTAGCGGTGCTGACTGTGTACGACCCAGTGGTCTATGTCCAGTTTTATTTAACCTAGCATGTGCCACTTGAGTGTCAGTAATAGGTGCAGGATGAAATGATGGAATAGTAGTAGTTTGTCTGGACTCAAGACTTCGCATTTGTTTTTGAATGAAACTTTGAGATGCATCCAGTACTATATAATCAATATAAATTTTAAATATGCACTACAAAATATATTTAAATACCTAATGGATTTAATAAAATGTTAACTAAGTAAATTAACTACTCAATATATATTATTTTAAAATTCTAAAACATTATTTAAGATTAATTTATTTATGATAAATTAATAATTACTTGGAAGCGTAGGATAATATGGCAATGTACTTGACAACATTTGACCAGTAAGTGGTGCACCTAATCTTGCAGTAAACGCAGCACGGACTTCAGCTTCCGAAACAGATGATAATTTTGATCCATCCTAAAATATATCAAAAATTAAATTTAAAATATTACTGGAAATATTTAAATTTGTAGTAAAATATCACACAACTTTTAATGTAATTAATAAATATACATATATTTCATTAATTTAATTTATTTATTTTCTTATTTTATTTAATAACTATACAACAAAGTTGCATAAACAGTCACTTCATATTTAATGAATTAATAGTGAGCTAATGGTCTCCTAAAGATAATTTAGTAGCCTATGATTGATCCATTAAATTAACCAATTTAGTATGCAACCAGTAGTCCACTGTTAAACTAACAAAATATTAATTCTAAATTTTCTTTTATAATACAGTTTGGTCAGTTATTTTGAAATTTAAATAAAGGCCTTTCGTGTTTAATATTCAGTATATTGATTAAACTTATGAGAGCCTAACCTAACCTCTCCAGAATGTTTTGTAACATTAATAAACAAAATGTAATCCATATTTCAAATATCAACTAAGTATATAATATGTGTTAGGTATATAGTTATATAAGTAAAGTAATTTTAAATTTAAGCAATATATAAGATAATATAATGTTTCAATGTATTTATTCTGATATAATCCAATCCACTTAACATAAAATACATAATTCCTCCACAATATTATATTTATAGACATTAGTCATAAATACAGTAAGAGGAATTTAAAAATTAAATTTAAATTATTGTTCAAAACCATAATTAAATTTATAATAACACCAAAACCTTTTTTTTTTTTACCTAAAATAAATGTATGATTAAAAATAAATAATCCTTTTTAATCATAATTTCTTCCAAAACTATTAGGAAATCAAAAAAAAAAAAAAAAATACACCTCTAGTAGTTTTTAACATTGATAATAAAATTTTAATCAACAGATAAGCTATTTGAAACAGTTGAAAAGCTTTTTGGAACTCAATAAAGTGACCATAAGAAGCAAGTTTATTAAATAAATAAATAAAAATCACATGGCAATATAAAAACAAGAAATCTAGAATGGTTATAAATTTGAATCTATTTATATTTTATTAGTTTTAAGTATTAAAAACCCATCTAAAAGTTAACAATAAAAGACCTAAAATGAATAATTATTTTTAACTTAGAAATAGTTTTTTTGGTGGTAGGTGGTGTTTAGCATACAAATAATTTACAAGTCTTTTAGGTAATTGTTTTAATTAAATCTTAACAATTGTTTGAAGTCTGTGTTGCATTTATGTGAAACATATTTCAGGTAACACCAATGTACTTACCCAATACGTTAATTTTGAAAGACACCGAATAAACTTGATGTAATAAAGTGAAAGATTGAAACATAAAATCGAGAAAACAAGTGTTTTATTAAAAAGTAGACAATATATTAATCAGTATATTGCATTTATTTATCACACGATTCACATGTGGCAAAGAAAAATTATTATGTTTTGTTCAACTAAAATCAACGTATTCATTAATTTTCTATTAACAGTAAGTTAGCTTAGCTTAATCTAAGACTATTATCAATTTTAAATATAATTATTATAGTGATATATCAGTTTTTTTGTAGAGATGAGTAGTATGGAATTTCAAATTAAAACATAAACATATTTTATTATCTTGTAATATTTTATACTATGGGGACTGAACACATTGATTCATAAGTTTTTTAAATAAAGCCCTATAATAAATAAAAACAAATCTATGTAAATATTTTAGATACCTAAATTAAGTTATTTTTAAATTGAACATAAGTCAAGCCATATTTTTAATGTAAACACGTAGTTATCCAGATTTAAGAAACATTTAAATTTAATCAATAATATAATTAAAAACCTCATCATTCATAATATTGTAAAACCTTATAAGCATTATATTTTTTATCAAATGGATAGTTATCAATCTTGTCATATTTCATGAATATATAAAATGATTCATTTAAATATCCACCCTCATTATTCAAAAATTTTGAATAATGAATATTTAACATTTTTTGAGAAATAATATTTTATAAAAACTTTTTATTGTTATCATTTTTAAGGGTTTTAGTTTTTGAACTACAACATACATTTTTAATTTTATATTTGGAAGCAGAATATTTTTCGAGTATTTTGATACATAAAAATCGAATTTTGAACGAATGTTACTACTCATTTAAAATCTGTTTTTTATGAATCGATGTATTCTATATTATATTTTGCTTCAGAATATTAAATTTAAAATGTATGTTATTTTTCAATAACTTCGAATCATGTAAAAATAACGTATTCAAACAAGTTAAAATATATCGAATTAGACTATGTATTAAAGTATAGACACTTAAATGGATTGTTTTGTGTACATATTAGAATATAAATATAAAAATGTTATCGCTAAAAATGATCTATGGAGTACCCACCGTGTATGTTCGTGTTTGATATTGTTTAATTTATGACAAGTAAATAACGAGATATCGAGATTAAGTGTCAAAAGCTTAAAAATTATGACCTATTCCAATGATATTTTTTTGTTATATTTACACGAACGGTTTTGTTTCGAATTTTCATCCAAATGCAGTTAATACACATAAAATAATTTAAATGATACAATTCTTATTTTTTAACATACAGACTATTAAAAATCAAATGTATATTTAAAGGTTTCTGAACAATTTTATGACATGTAATATTACTTAAAAAAATCTTGCAAGTGAATAAAACAGAACAAACATAAGTACATAATGAATATGTAAAACAATACAATTATAAAATGCTGCTATTATCACAGAAAAGTTGAAATAACAACCTAAAGTTTAATAATAAATCAAATATCAATTCACTCCAATATTAAAGCTAACAACACAATATGGGGTCTGTTGAACTCAAATTTGATATGTTGCGCGTGGGTCAGAGAAAAACAAATAGTACGCTGACATCCTCTTGACTATTTAATTATTCGGAGAGCGGAAATAGGGTCAAAAGAATAGAAGAATTAAATAATAATAAATTATGACTTTTTTTAATCCTACAATATTAAGTATAACATATTATTAATACATTATTTTTTATAAAGGGATACAGTCAAAATAATTAAAATATATCTAACTACCTACCTATATGTCGGATAACAGTTTTTTTTTTAAACATTATTAAATTTATGATTTAAAAACTTTTTTCTAAGATAATATACGTAAACTTAACGCGTATAATATTATAAATACATCATACAAAAATAGCAAAGTCTAGACTAGACAATGAATTAACCACGAAAAACTTCCAATGCTATTAAATGTTATACAATTGAAAATACTATCTCGTACACAAGTATATTGTCAGGCGTCCTCTTATCAAAACTTTAATAGGGTACTTATAGTTATAAGAACTAATTAACTACTGGTTAAAAATTCGATTATTATACATTGAATACTCCGAAAAATATCTTCTTAGGAATATGAAATTAAAAATATATGATGACATTCAATAAAGAATAAAAACTTTAAAAAACGATAATGATAAAAAAATTGTAAACAAATGTTTTTGAAAAATAGTATATTTTATTGATGTTAAATATAGGTAATTAATTCCAGTTTTCAAAATATTAAATAACTCAAGTAAAAAATAAAAATTTTATTTATTTTATTAATGCCATAAGGTATGTCGAACGAACAGAAAATATAAAATGTTTTTATTACTATTATGTTATTTTTTAAATGGACAAAGAATCAACCAAATAGTATAACAGAGAAAGCTTTATCAATAAAACATTAAAAAAAAAAAAACCTTAAATGTTAAAAAATTTAATTTATGATAATAATAATAATCGTTGAAATTACCAGAAACAAGGTATTAAAAAACAAGTCTGATGTAACGTAAAACAAGTTTTTTTAAGGTTAGGTTATAAAATAGTTTAAATAATTATGCCTAAAAATGCCCAATAAGATACGATTTTATACTATAATATATTTTATACTTAAATATTTCGAAACTGTAGAAATGTCTAGAAACCGTAGAAACCTAATCAGGAAACAAGCAATACTTTAAGAGTTATTATTTTTTTTTTTTAAATAGTTCGATTTTCTACATAAACTTCGTATACAATTATAAAATAGATGGCATTATTTATGGATTTTTTTTTAGATTTACTGTTACTAATAAATAATTGTATGTTTATTAAATATTCAACAAATTAATTACACACAGACGGTTATTAAACTAAATTTTATAATGTCTTTATAGCTGGAAACTATACCTAAAGTATATTATAAATATTATATTATATATCTATATTATGTTCTTAAGAGGAAGTTGCACCATCATAATATGTTGTCTCCGTCTTACAAATGGACAGCATAGTGAATTTGCGTTCAGCAGTTTTTGTGGGGTTAGCTTAAATATTAGATTGAATTCACATACTAAATGTATACTCAATACTTTTTTAGAATGTACAAGTAATATGAGTTTTTAAGTTTTAATATTTTACATACTCAATAAAACTTTGATTAAAAATTAAAATACTGAGAAAAAATCAACGAAAAAACACAGACAATCTATGCTTAAAGTTTGAAAATAAGTGAATTCAATCAAATATTTAAGTTCACCACACAAAATTAAAACTGTAAAATTTGTTTGTATGTTATGTGTTAATAAAAAGGAGACAACATATTATAAGAAATAACCGTTTGTTGCATTATTACTTAGGCATTAGCCATTAGGTAATTATGTTTTGAATAAAAACGTTGTTTTAGATAACAGAGGCCGAACCTATACAAATAATTAACTTGAGAACAGTTTAACCATTACCTATAGGGTTTGTGAAGGTTTATTATCTTAAAATAATAATAATAATAAATGTGTTCAAAATACACTAAAAACGATATTTTTTCTATTTGTTAGTTAGCAAGTTTAGTGTACCTAATTGTAATATATAATATAAGAAATATACAACGTAATAAATACGTAATATATTATAACGCAAGAAGTTAAAAACTTAGTACTAATATGTCAAATAATATATAGTTTTTTTAAGACTCACACCTAACTAATTCATTTTTATTTTTCAGGTGTGAGCCAACTCATTAATAATGATAGTTATATTAAATTTAGAATTATTTATTCGTAATAAAAATATAAATTACCGAATTTGATGATGGTCTACCTAGTGATATATTAGGCATCGAAGGACTTGTGTACAATGCAGATATATCGGCAACACTATTGCTTTGATCTGATTTATTATTAGACATATGGCCAAATGAAATTTCTCCTTCCTTAAAAAATAAAACAAATACATAAAATCTTAATAAAACTGATTCTAATGGGAAATTTGTATTTTACTTCTTTAATTGGAGTAGTGGCTCCGGTTGAAGGTGAGTTTCGACAATTTGATATGAGTATAGGAGGAGAATTAGGTCCAGAACCAGGAGTACTGCCTGAAGGCGACGTCTCTACTGAAAAATAAAAATAGGAATGTGAAATTTACAATGGAATATCGAGAGGTTAATATTGAAAGGGAAAAGTATTTTATTGGTAAAATGGTACGGTACTTGCGAGCTTAGACACTCTGCTGCCGGATCTTTCTTTGGGCCGTGCGATTGGATTGTTACGTCTGTCGAACATGCGCTGTTTCAATCTGATTTTGAGTAAATTCGGTTCGGACGCTGCATGCAATAACATTTTCAACACACACAAGGAACAAAAAAAAAACACACTTAAGTTAGGAAAGTGGTCAGTGGATGAAAAGAAAACAAACGTTATATTAAAAACTATAGTAATTTAAAGGCATAAAAAGATTGTTATTACCTATTTACGTTGTCATAATTTAGGTTAATATTACAAATTATTTTGATGGTTAAAACACAACTCACTGCATTTTAAAATATTTTAGATGACAGTACCACACTTCCATAAATTGTTTTTGAAAACCGTTTTAAGCGAAAAAGGACTATTCGGGAACACCTCAGTCATATTTTTTATTTTTTTATTATCATTAAAATACAGAAAGGTCAGCAGTGGGTACCGCTCTGCTGTATAGTAAGTGTCGAGTGGGTCACTTTCATGAATATATTCAATTTATATTCAATAATATAAATAATTATATACGAAAAACGATTCTGAGTGAAGACAGTTTGTCAGCCTACATAATTAAGGGTATTTTAAGATATTACTGCTATTAAAATAATTCATTTTACTATTAATAATATAGTAGGTTAAATGAAATTTAATTGAATTCATAAAATATAATGATATACCTAATTTGAAAGTTTCAAGCACTCACAAAAAATATTTTTAAATTATAACGAAATAAATAACATTGTTATTCTTAATTTTAATACATATTTTTGATTTTTTGGTTACACTATTAAATACTTATGAAAAACCTTGTTTTAAATTTTCATAGTGTTATATGCATAGCTATAAAAACTGAACATTTTATAAATTTTTAATTACAGAACAATTTGCAAATGTTCGATGATGAATTTTAGTTAAAATTTGAAGTTTAAATGCTTATAAAAAAAAATTGTACAAATGTATTTTTATTATTTTTGATCTGCTATTTTAACAACTTATGAAGAATCTTGTATCAAATTTTTAAGAAATTTGACTCTACAAAATTTTTTTTATAGATATTTAAAGCAAAAAAAAATTTGAAAAAACTAAAAATTTCTTAGGCCTACAATTAGCTCAAAAATTGTCAAAATATTTTTAAATCTTTTTAATGTATAGAAAATAATAATTTAAACATTTTGTGAACATTTCAAACGTTTTCAATTATTCCTTTTTGAATTACATCAAAATAAGAAAATCGTTCCCGGAGAAAACATGTGAATATCCAATGTCTAATTTCAAACGCTCATAGAAAATTAGTTTGACTTTCTAATAAACTTTTTTTTTTTTAGAAAGATAGAAAAACTTATAGAAAATCTTGTGTTGAATTTTAAAATCTTAGATGTAAATAGAATTTTTTTATAAATTACCTAATTAAAAAAGAAATTGTAAATTTTCGTGATTTTTATGTATTTTGTCGACACTTTAAATTTAAACGCTTATAAAAAAAAACTATTAGAGACTTATACTCAATATTTTTTTTTTAATTTTAACTTACAAGTTATTAAGTACCTTGTATTAAATTTTCAAATTTTTTAATCGATAGAAAACTTTTTAAAAAAACCCGAAAATTTTATTGTGTATGGAAATTGCTTATATATATATTTTGTGACAATTTCATACATCTACTGTAATTACTTTTAATGTTATACCAAAAAACAAAAACGATTTTGTCGAAAATTTGCTTAGCGTAAAAATGCCCGTTTTTCCTTTAATTTTGTTGTTTTCCCGACGCGTTTGAAAACTATAGGGATGATTTTTCTTATTTTTAACTCCCCCCCTCCTTTAAGTACCGACTAGATTCACTTTTCTACTGGAAAAGTTGCTGATGAAGAAAATTGGAGCACTTTTACTGCCCTTAAACGTAATGTCAGACCCAAAACACACATCATTGTAAAATCAATACATTCTTCGCTCCGCTCAGAATCTAAAAGGTTGTTTGAGTTTGAAATAATTAAAATAACCGATTTTGAAACAATATTATAATGACTTTTATTATATTTTTGTATCAATGATACTAAAAAAATTAAAACGATACGTACAGCAAACATTGTCTTCGTTTTCTTAAATAAATTTAGTTTCTGAACTATGACTGTGATTTTTTTCTCGCGAGAAACCGTTTTCTGTTTAATTTCGTAATTACCAACACACCAAAAATGATATTGATATGAGATCACTTGTAAGTTATTTTGAATTAATATTTAAATATATTTGATTTGAAATATAATTTTTCTCAACATTTCATTAAAATTGCCTTAAATCAATTCTCTTAAAAAGTGGATATTTGAACATTTTTTGAATTGTTTAATAAATCTAAAAGATAATTGAAACAACCGAAAAAAGTTAATTTAATTACACCACTGTTCGTGGTAACATTTGATTATTTTTATCAGTAACTTGTGAGCAACTTTGTGGGATTAATACCTATAAAAGTATTCAACTCATAAAATTAGATTAATAATAATTTCCATATGACAAGAAAATTTAATTGATGTTCAATTATAATAGATTGTATTATTATTTTATAAGCATAGTTTAATTAAATGTTTTTTTTGCTATACGGCTAAAGTGAACAATAAATTCGCGCAATCCAGTAAATCTAAACTTTTTTGGGCTAAAACTAAATATTATTTTATAGGTACGTTCAAATTTTAAGTATTATTTTAATTTTGTTATGTGATTCTGCATTATTATAAATATATTAGACTAATATAATAATCAACAAACATAACAGAGGTATTTTATGTATTTAGCGCATTATATCTAAAGAAATTATTAAAACAATGAAGGATGTTAAAAAGCTAAATTGTATTAGTTTAAAAATAAATACCTGTTTTTCTTAGAGGAAAATCGTCTTCGTACCGTCCAACAAATCTATACGGTGTAATATTTGACCCACTAGATGATGGACTTAAACTACTAGGCATTACGTTGGGTTCCGACTGCTGAGATTGTAAGATACCCCTATAAAACAATATAAACATTTTAAATATCTATATAATATGTATATAGGTATATTTAAAACAATTTATAGTTAAAGTACTAACCAACTATGGTATGATTGTTGGGATTGTATAGAAGAGCTGCTTGATGCTGCTTCTCGATGTTTTTTACTCAGCAGAAACCCCTAAACAATTTTAAGGATGTATTAAATAAATATTACACTTTTATTTGTATACTAAAAAAAAATATACTTTTTTTTACTAAAAAAAAAAAAAAAACCAGAAAGTTTAAATATTGAATGAGCTAATGTGAAAATCGTAACATGGCCGTTCATACTTAATTTTATTAAATATATCTACAAAGCCTTTGAATTTTTATCGATGTCTATGTTTATATTTAACAATTTTCCCTGTTAAATTGGGCGCCACTTCTTACGATAACGTTCTCTTTTCGATTAAGAATGATAAAATAGTTTCCTCTTTTCGTCTAAAAAAATTGCATTCTTTTCGTCTACGGTTTCACGTTTAAAATTTTGGAAAGCACTGTCTTAAATGATTATGTTTGATATCATATAATAACTAATAACATAGCGATACTACGTAATTGGAGTAATAGTATGTATACGTATAGATTGTGACAATCTTGTCTGATATATATATATCAGATATTATCAGTATTTTTATCAACAAATTGACGAAATAAAAGTAGTGTTATCGATGTACCATATAATAACTAATAAATAATATGATCAGGTTGTAGTTAATAATTTTAGTATGTCGTTCACTTTTGAACTAAATAGTGCGCTTGTGTTTTTCTTTTTGTAATTATAGACATTAAATCTTATAAAAATGGATTTTTCATTAAGTAAAAGAGGTGCTTGTATGGTTCTTTATAATAATTTTAAGTACAATTTTGGATCGACTAATAAAAAGACAACTCTATCTGTTGGAGATGTGTAATAAGAATGTATAATGTAAAATTATACACAGATAAAAATAATGCATTTATTTCAGCAGTTGGAGAACCTAATCATAATGAATATAATAAATCGAATATAATCGCCAAATAGTAAATACAGCATGTAAACGAAAATCTTTAAAAAACCTACATACAAGACCAAAAAAATAATATTAAAAGAAATTGCTTAAAACAACACATCATCATATTTAAACGTAGTTGATATAAAAAGGTTAAGGAACAACATGTATAAATTTTGTGCAAAAGTCCTCCCTCCTAATCCTAATAATATAAATTAAGTTCATCAGTATATTGACGCAGCCGAAATAAAAATTGTAAGAGGTGAATATTTTGTATTGAACAACGATAAAAATTAAAATGTAATAATATTTTCCTGTGAAAAAAAATTTAATTTTCTTGAGCCATGTTGAAAATGTATAGTCGATGGCACGTTAAATATTCTGCAAGATTTTTTGGACAAATTTTCAATATTCGTGAATATAAAAATAGTCATTATGTACCATTACTTATTTTACTTATTAGTTGATAAATCAATTCATACATATGAATTTGTGTTTAAGAAAATCACCGAAAAATGTAATAGCCTTGGATTACGGTTATCGCCATTAAAATGTATGGTTGATTTTGAATATGCGATACATAAAGCTATAAAAATTGTTTGACCAAATATGAAAATAATTGGATGTAGATTCTATTTAATTCAATCATGGTGAAGAAATTCGCAAAACTTTGTCTTGACTACATACTATAAAAACGACTCTTCAGGTGTTGGTAAGTGGATACACTACACGTTTGGTTTACTATTTCTAAATCCCGAAGAGGTAGGTAATTGTTATATTGAAGATTTAATAAATGACTGCCCTGAAAATGAAAAACTACAAAAGTTCTGTGACTATTTAACTGATAACTATATATCCGATGAAAGTATGTTCCCACCAAAGTTTTCGACAGCAAAATCATCAGAGTTAATCAGGACAACAAATGCATGCATTTCACTCATTTTTTAACAAAAGTTTTTATTGTAATTCTCCGCCAATTTATACGTGGTCGGCTATCGTACAATAAGACCAAATTGATGTTTATATTAAATTAAATAGTATCCATTTACAACAAATTCCTAAGAGCAGGAAAGTAAAAGAACGCTAATTAAAAACGAAGAAACAATCCAACAATACAATAGAAGAGAGTTAAGTCGGTATGAGTTCATTAAATTAATGGCATTCAAGTATACAAAAAATCTATATAATATAAAAATGGAGTCAAAAATGTATAACAATTCATCAATTGAGAACGGCTGGGCCAATTTTGCTTAATTTTTTTTTCAATTGTTCGTAATTTCCAGATGATTTTTACAAAAGAAAATTTTGGAAAAACCCAATCCCGGGAGGTGCTCAAACAGGGATTTTGAGATTTACGATGGAAATATTTGTTTATAAATGGTTGCTATACCACCAATCTCTGTTTATGTATAAGGTTATCAATGATTACATATTTAAAACTACTATAATTAGTAAGAATACATTATCATATACATATTTTTGTTAATAAATTTATTGAAAAAAACAAATCTTCGGGCAACTGTCGCAATGTTTTTTATACCTAATTCTGATTTCATTCACTTACGCACTTTATGGGGTCCACAAACCACCGCAGGTGGATTGCTTACCTGATAATTTACTGCTCGCATATTTTCCGTGGTCTAATGCAGTGGATTGCCTACCTAGATGGTTAAGTGCATATAAATCACTTCAAGTTAATCTTAAATAATATTTGGCTCAGGCAACGCTGGGCGGGACAACTAGTGTAAATATAAATTAAATCCATAACATGACATAACTTTTTTTCAACATCATAACAATTAATGACAAATACCTAACTATCTGTATTATATAATAATTATTTTTACACAAACAATAAATTTTTGAAAAGTAATAGAAGCCCGACTCCTTGTGATGCTCTCTGGGTTATGCTAAATAGCTTTATTAAACTAATTTTAAGATAGTTCTTTCAAAATGTTAAAACTTGAAATCATGGACAAAAAGTATGCAATTATTTTTAGGTGAAAAGGTCATTTTTGAGCGAAAGGAGTACCGCCCGTTAAATTATCGAACGGATGGAGGGTATTGCTGCATTAGTATAATATGTATGTTATCTAGTAGGTATTAGTAAAAAGTAGTCCTAACTCCTAAAGAACAAAGGTGGGCGTTGAAATATGTTTCTCGGGGCACCTGAAGCCATCAAATATTATTTTTAAATACCATAAATAATAACTATATTTGTACACACGATAATAACGATGACATATGATAAAACATGATTCAGTAGCTATTTTTTTTAATTTACTTACCTTTTCTATTCAATTTTGAATAATGCGATACTTAAATATTTGTACAATAATGGAATTACATTTTTACCTAATATATACTTGTGTTAAGTAAAGCAGTGTTCGATTTAAATTTATTATAAAATTGTATATTTAAAATTATATAAACGATTATTTTTTTTTTAAATGTTCACAGAATTTTTCAATTTCAGAGAAAACGGGGACTAAATAGTACACGCATTGTAACAAAATCTTAACATGTTTTGAGTAAATCACAAAATCTTCACACATTTTGGGTAAACCGATCTACGAACTCTTATCAGAATTATTTTAAAATGCAAAATTATTCATCATAGCTCTAAAAAAAATACCCAACTTATTCACATTGTTTACATAATTAATCCACTTTTATCAAATGTAAACTAGATTTAGGAGTTAAGTTGGTTATTTTTTTTTTATTTAACTTAAGTTTTACTAATGTTTTTGTAATTAAGAAAAAAATATCCAAAACGTAAAATGTTAAAGATTTAATAGAATTAAAAAAATACTGATATTAATTATTAATTTAATAGTTCTGACTTAATTCATCATGGCTAAATTCATATATACATAAATTAATAAACAATTAACAAAACTTATCTGAGATACTAATATAATACTATAATATGTCAAAAAGATATTAGAATGTATAAAGTGTAAAAATATATCATTAAAATAGTTTTGATTTGTAAATAATATTTTAGTTTAATGTTCCAATGCATTGTTGTAATTTTGATAATAGAAACTGTACATACATATACATATCTATACATCGATCATTAAATTAATCTGTATAATTTATTGTTTATATTACCTGTAAAATTTGTTTAACTTCGGATGACGCAATGGCACTTTGTTCATGTTTTTCTTTTTTTTTTATGGTTTCCAATTTTTCTTCTTCCTTTTTTTCACGCTGTTCTTTTTCTTCAAGTTCCCGTTTTTTTTCCCATAAATCCTGCATAACACATATCTATACATTATTTATGTAGAATCCTCGTCCAACAAGGACATGTTATGAACAATTTGTATACATTTGTAACTTAATACAGATATTATGCTCATAAAATGTATAATAATAGTGAATAACACAAGATGACAATTTAAATCTTTTATTCAACAGGTTATTAAATTAGTTGAAAAACTTTTATTATTTGTACTTATGTATAATATACACGCAGGCACTAAAATAAATAATTAATACATATTATATGGAAAATATTCCTCTGAAATAGGAAATTTACCTAAACAATTTTTTTATAGAATAGTTAAGTCTAATTTTTTTTTTATTATATAATAATAATTTACTTTAAGATGTTGCCGTAGTTGTTGTTCATGTTGCTCGGCTAACTGTTGTTGCTGAGCTTGGAATTGTTCCAATAAATATTGTTGTTGAAGTTGTTGTTGCTTTTTTAACTAAAATTATAAATTATACATATTTGAATTTATTTGAATAATTTTTTTTAAGCTATATGCATATAAACAAACAATATGCAAGGCTTTAAGTTATATTTTACTTAACATATATTAATAAAAACAAAGAACAATAAGTTAATTTATAGCTACAATATTGGATAGATACTAAACTAGATTAATGAAACTTCATTTTTATGCATTAAGTTATTATTTATTGGACACGTAGAGTTTTTTACAGAAATATTTATTAAGAATGTATTTTAATAATTTACAATAAAATGTAAAAATGGTAAATTAACAGTATTTTTAACTTTTCGAATTTATAAAACTCAAAAATAAAACATAATTATGTAAAGTCAACCTAAATAACATTTTTACATAAGTATCAAAAAAATTATTATATTTCCAATTATGTGATATATGAGAACACTGTCATAAAATATGCATTATAAAATTGGATATATTTATATCTATATTTTTTAATTAAATTTATTTCATAAAAGCAGTTTTTTTCTATAAATAAATTGTTTTGCCGTGTTGAAAACTTAATTCACTGTTTAGTTATAACATAATCAGTATAATACTAATTAAATACAAATAAAAAATAAAATTACCCACCTAGATAATATATACACTTTGTATTAAATTATCTGATTTTAGTACTTCTTAAAGGTGAATAATTGTTAATTGATTTTTAAATATAAAAATATTTAAATTAAACTTTGATAAAAATGGAAAATATTATTAAAAATTTAATTTGATAATAATTTAATATTACTCTTTACGACTTAAATAATTAAAAAATTTTAATTTTACCTCCAATATTTGATGATGTATTGCGTTGTGTTCGTGGACGTGATTAGTAGGTCGAACTAATTCCAAAGGTTTGTCCCCCAACGCATCTTCAGTATTGTAACTGCTAACTATTGATTCACGAGTCATTTCTAAATATAATATATCAAAAGTTAATATTGGTTATATATTTTAAAATTATGTAAACAATTTCAAATGAGCTATTTCTCTATAATATAGTTTTTAATTTAACCTGTTGCATTAGATTTTAGGCACTTTTTGATGTTCATCATAACACGACTTTTCAATACCTACCGCCGATTATATTATAAATAATCTATTATATATAATCTTATATTATATTCATTCCCGGTCGTAATTTAAAGCAAGTTTTGATAAAGTGGGCGTTACTGGAAAGTGTTTTTCGATGCTGATTGGATGATAAGTAATATTATTTGTATTACATCATACATTTGGTGATATTGTTTTATTTTATCGATCATCGTTATATATTAAGTTTTCATATCAAATTATAGAAGCCACAACAAGCATTTTATTCCACCCTAATTAGTAATCACTTATAAATTACTACTATGAATGAGGAAAGTCGAAGTGTTCAACACTTGTACTTGATGGTGGACATAATATTGAGTATTGACAATAAATTGTGCTAATAGAAATAAAAACATGCATTATTGTTCAAAATAATTAAAACTTTTAAAACTATACAATAAAAACTTTAGGCTCTGAGGTCAGAGGCGCTCTGCTTCTATGTATGTATAGGTTTTACAATGATGTATTATATATATTTAAAAATGTTGTCACCACCTTTTGGAGCAGTAAAAATGTAATTCAATGCAATTTTTTAATCTTTAACTTAGAGAGTTGTTATAGTAGAAAATTGGATTTAGTTTATAATTTGAGGGGTGAAATGTAAAAAAATTCCAGTCATTTTCAAAATAATCAGGAAAATAATAAAAAAAAAAAAAATAAATAAGGAAAAACGGATTTTTTTTTGCAAACTCAAATTTTAACAAAATTAATTTTATTTTGTTGTTGTAATTTCTCACCAAATATTTAAAATTTAACTAGCATAATTTCCAAAACATAATATAAATTTCAAACTATCTTGACTCTTTATGCCAACTATAGACATTTTAGTTTTTTTCGATTTATGTATAATCAAATGTTTGTGTCCTAGTAAAAAAGCTTAAACATATATTATATAGTTTCTCATACGTATTTCTGTTAAGAATAATAAAATACATGGTCACAATTTGTTTTTATAAGCGTTTTTCAATAATTTTGTATCCGATGACTTCAAACGGATTTTAAATTTCTCATACAAGTTTATTTAGGTAACAGAAACAATGATGAATTACCTAAGTACACTCGTTCAAAAATAAATTTTAACACTGAAATAAATAGTGATGTATAATACCTAAAAAGATTAAATGGCCTGAATTGTAAAGAAATGTAATGTATTGTATACGCATTACTATTAAACCTACAAATTATTACTACTATATTTGAAATCTATAAATAACATTTTTAAAATTGTTTTAATTTCAATTCATAATGACAATTGATAATTGAGTAAAAATAAATGAATCAAAAAATTAAAACCTTTAAATAGGTTTTATTGAATAAAAAAAATGTATTTTATACTTTACAAGTATAAAAAATGTCTTTAATTTACAGTAAAAACGGAAAAAGCTTTATGTGTCTATTAAAATAATTATTGTCCAATAAAACTACTCTTCGCCAAAGTTACTTAAATATATAATAACACTACGAAAAAAATTATAATAATTGTAATAAAATATTTCGTCAACAGTATGAAATGTTTAAAAATTACCTAATTGAAAATATTATTTTATTAAATAATATTATTTTATTATTTTACTATACATTCATTAAGTAATATCGAATTCTATTTTGTTCACACAGTAATTACAATTTTATTGTAGTGTTTTATAAAATTTAAACACGTTGTATTACTTAAATTAACACAATACTAACATTACCTCATGAATAGTTGATAAATTAGAAAATTAGAAAGATAACAGTGATAACTGATTATACACTTATATGCGTGGTAAACTCAGTTTATTATTTAATATGAGAATAAGAAGCAACAATCTAAATTAATAAATAATAATAAATGAGCCTTAACTATATAATAATTATCAAATATATAACATAAATATTTTTAATAATATAAATGTTCAACAAAGTTATAAAAAATAACCCCAGTCTTCTGACCTCTGCCATATTGTGTATAGTGTAACAACTTTAATGAATGCGTTGTATCTAAAATATATTTTAAAATAATTAAATTGATTACTATAGTTTATAATATCAAATTTTTCAAGGGCCACAAGATAACAATTTACTTTAAAAAAACCCAATACAGTTTACTGAGAATCTTCACTATAACACATCTCTAGACTTTGTGATTTATTTTATCCGGAAATAAAATAATAACATGTTCATAGATAATTTGTAATTTCAGATTTTTGTAGATGATTAATATAATTGTATCAGCACTTCCTTGTTAAAAAAAATATTATTAATCCTTTAATCCTTAGCTGCTTAAAAATAAATTAATGTAAAACGCTATACTACACATTTAGTAGATACAAAGTTTTCGAATTTTGTACGCGAGAAATTAACAAAACGCATACACTTTTAAATTGTTTTTCTATAAAATCATATCTACATTTTGTAATCAAATATTTGGATGATTCTAATAATAAAATTTAATCATCCACCAAATTTATTAGTATTTATTTATTAGTATGTAGTAAAACAGACTATGTAAAATGTTTTATAATCATCGCAAAACATACACATATGTTATTTGTATAGTTTAAAAACGTGTCTATCCAAAGGTAATGCTATACAAAAACGATACACAATATACATATTTAAATATTTAATATTAACTTATGACCCCTTTAATAGCATAGAAATGTTAATAGGGGAAAACAGTTCCTTACCAATTATTATAATTGAACGCATATGAATATTTCTATATATCGCCTTATAATAAACCTATAAGTTACATCATATTATAAAAAATAATGTACTTAATACGTTTTATACGAAAGGGGTTTCCGGCTCCAGAACGATTAACTATCAAAATGACCCGCGTGGTTGCGTTAAAACGATAACAAACCTTACGTATGCAGCAGATGTGAATAATAATAAAATGTAATATTATTATTATGTTGTAGTAGCCGTGAAGAATATCCCACGCCGATCACAAAATAATAAAATATAAAAACTGCGATTTTTTTCCCTGAGAAAATAATTGTCGGCACCGACGTCACATTATTTCGGTACACGCAATGTTTGTGATTGAAGCACACACAAATACACAATAGCTATAGGTGAAACACTTTGAGGTCTGCACATGTCGTTCAAACAACGGCGCGATTGCTCACTGCCGTAGTAGTGTCGTCGCTGCACCTACCACACGGTCCTCACGCCGGCGCGGCGGCGGCGGCGGCCCCCTATTATAACGAAATGTTAATAAAAAAAACTAAAACCAAGAAAAAGTGGTACAGCAATATACATAATATATAATAATACATATATAGATATGCATAATACGCTTAAATATAATATATTGTGCCGACGGGGGCCGTGCCGCTTTGTTGTTAGGTTATTTGGTTGGGCGTGCAAACGTACGAGGGGGGGGGGGGGTCCAACAAGCGCGATCCGCGAATTTTGATCCACAATAATTATTATTATAAGCGATTTTTCGGACAAACCTGTTTTTTGCGATAGTTGCGTGAACGCAGAACTGATTTCTATACTTCGAATTGACTTGATGTTGTCTGAAAAAAAAATAATAAAAATATATAATATAGATAATGTTTCTGATGTTTAATTTTTGGAATAATCTATTATAGCATGAGTTAGGTACATGTTATAAAACATAATACAAACTTTAAGAAAGTTTTTCCTAACCAAATAATAAGATTTTTTGAACTACCTAAACTAAGCTAAATTCGACCCAATAATTTCTAATGTATTCGATTAAATAGAAATAATTAACGCTTTGCAGCTTTACAAAGTTCATAATAATAATAATAATAATAATAATAATATTAATGTTTGTATAATACACACCAAGATAGTATCTACATCGTAGGACAAAATATAACACTTAGTAGGAAACCGGTATGTACTGAGTAATAAGTATAATAACAGTAGTATTAACATAGTTTGTAGTCTTGTTAGAAATTTTAACCTACTACCAACGAATACTGTATAATGTAAACGTATAAATATGCAAAAAACATAAAAACGTACTACAGTCTACAAAGGTACGCCGGGTACGGCATGAGATAAATATTGGACGAGAAATGTAAACTATTATCGAATATAATTGTATAAAATACAGTTATCAGTTGTTATAAATACCTACTAAAACACCCATTAGGTCTAAAATAATATATATTGTTAAGTAGCGTTTCTTCATTAGTAACAAATAATAATAGTTATAATAACAAGGTTTTAAATGAGGAAAAATAATTTCTATACCGTCTGAACCGCTTTCCGGATAACCATACGAATACTTACACTGGCCTATACTATTATACCAGCAATATTATCGTTTAATGGCTATAAACTCGACTTGTAGCCTGTGTGGAATATAGACGTTCGTTAATTATTATGACATTCCCCGTATAATTTATTTCAAGTGTGCGTAAAATTAAAGGTTTAAATAAAAACTGGGTAAACGCCGATCGATGATCACTATTTAATTCTAATTTTTCTCAAAATCGTCAAACAAAAACATGGTGCAATTTGTAGCTGTTAAAAGCAATTTAGTGCAACTAGCAAAAACAGCAACCAGTAATAATAATAATACCATAATACTATGATCTTTATGTACCGGAACATAAATTAAACACAACCACCAACCGAAAATACCGAATATTATGTATGATTTATAAGATAATATAAGTTTTAAAATGCGTCGATATTATTAGGTATTAAATAGCACAAAAATAATGAACATGTGATGGTCGAAACGGTGTAGCAATATAGCATATTGTGATATAGACCTGCACTGTAATGACAATTAAAATGTACAACTTGTACAAGGTACACACGTTGACTTTAGAGAATATGATTTCAAAAATGCATAGCAATAAAAATAACTATATTACAATATTATAGTAGTCAGTTAGTAATTTTATTTTGTTAGGTATTCTTGAAGAATGATCAGTAAGATAATTTTAATTATTATTTAAGTAATGGCATTATTTTGTTTGTCGAATTCAGAACGTATACCAGATGCTTTGAACCTGTATTTTTAAATATATTACAGACAGTCCTAAGTCTGTAAAAATGAGAAGACAAATTTTATTTTGTTTTAATAATTAGGTGATATATATAAATCAGATATATTTTTTAACCATTATTTGGGGGCTGAACTGTTTGCACATGAATTTACCACATACATTTAATTTCACGTTTTAATAATTATGAGTGGGTGGAGTGTAAAAAAATTACACTTTTGATAGTATTAGCTTCAGTAGGTATCCAAGATCAATATTACAATAATATGAATTGTAAAAACACAGCTACAATAAGATCATAAATCATAATCTCAAATTATAAACTTAAAATGTATGTTCAAAACAGTTTGATAATCAATAAACACAAAAATAATCCACTGCCTACGATTATAACTAATCGATCAACGACAAATAATAAATAAATATAAAAACATTAATGTAAGATAGGTTAGTAAATCTATAAAAAAAAATATAGATTTTCTCAATTCAAATCATTATTTTTTTTACAATAGTAATTAAATTATAAGATAAATATGTTTTAAAATTTAAATTTCAGATATTTTTGTATATCAAAAATGCACGAAATAAAATATATATTTTGTTTGTAAATATTTTAGACCTTTATTTTAGATTTTACATTATATAAAACAATATTTTATAGGAATCTATTTAAGTTATATGGATTTTTTTATTTATTCAAATTTATTTGGTAGGTAAATAAAAGTAATAGATAAATCGGTTTATTTAAATAGCATTAAATATAAGCATTTATCTTTTTATTTTAAAAAAGATAAGTATTTTGTTTTCAATCGCAAAATAAGAATAGTGTAAAAGTAATCAAAGATATCAATATTGCGTTTATATTTGTTTACATTTATATAATATCAGACAATGACCTCTAAAACATAGAATTCTAGGTTCATCAATAATCTTTAATTTAATTATTCTCATTAATTTTAGTAAAACAATCAAGATTTTATTTGTAGTCTGGTATAAAATAAAACACATTCATACATGAACTTACGTTAGGGCCTAAAATAGTGTGTAGTAGAAGTAGTGTGTACTATGTTTTAAACTTTTTAAAATCATTTTTTTTTGTAATATTATTTATGATATAGAATTTGTAATTTAATTTGTAATTTGTACTGTGGAAAATAGAACACATATTTTATTAATTCTTTATTTACTCGATAAACGTATGTGTATTGAACAATGAACGAACTACTAAAATTTATTTATGATTGACAAATAGGACATCTCATATTTTATCATAATAGTTACGGTAAGGTTTTATCTATAACCGTACCAATAAATGTTGATATAAACCTAAGCCGTTATTTACTAGCTACGGCTGTAAAATCAATATACTAAATCTGATATAAAAAATTAACTGGAATATAATATACGGATTACAGTGTTAAATTTGATTCGTCTTTTAGATCCTAAAATTTGGGAAAAGTCAATATTTTCAGTACAGGCCCATAGAGTGACATCATCAAAATTTGTAATTTAGGAACCTTACATTTTGATTGAATCAGCTGATGTCAATCAGTCAGTGTGATTTTACGTGAATAAAAGCTATCAACTACGAACTAAGAATGATATAACAACAAAATATCCAGCACGTTGACCGCCACGTGGCCACCGGCGATCATCTGATTGCTAGTGATAACACTAAAAATGTGGTCGCCAGCTGCCACGCTACCATATTACCTATACGCCAAGTGACCGCGGGCTGTCACATTTTTATTTATTTTCAAATAAACTTTGTTGTGCTGGCGTTGATGTAATGATACGTTTAATATTATCATTGCATAGAGAAAAAAATTTGACATCGAAAGGTATATTTTTTTACCTAGATTAGATATTTTTAAAGTGTAGAAATAATATAAATAATTTCCCATGTTTAGTTCTAGAAATATTGAAAATAACATTTTATGAATAACTCTCTAAAAAGGTTGTGGCGTTCTACAAAAGATTATCAAATGTCCGCCGGCGGCCACAAGGCGGTCAACGTGCTAGGGGGCATGGGTCCCTACGCCACTCCGCCTAAACACTGCCATTGGTGGTTAGGTTAGGTTGAAAGGTAGTGCTGAAGTATAAGTGTAGTAAATAATAAATAGTATGCATAAAATTGTACATAAATAAATTACAAATTTAAAATATCATATCTATCCAAACAATATATTATCTACATAAAGATAAAAGTATCAAATTTTCCAAATTCATCATTCCCCGCCCCTTAAATATGCAATAAAATCATTAAAAAAAAAAAAACACTAAAACACAGTTATATGCATTCATATGCATCAAAAATATACAAAATAAAATGTTTTATTTAAAACGTTGAATCGAATTTGAACTTTACTGATTTTTAATTGAGAATAAAATTTATCAAAATATGTAAAATTATTAAATTTATAACTTGGATTATCAATCTCAACCAGCCAAAATGTATGTTGCGTCTCCATATTTGAAATAACGACCGTGTAAATTACTAATGCTTAATTTAAGTAAATGTAATTCATGACATTTTTGAAGAGAATATATAATTAAAGAAAAATTGTGTGTGCAGTAGCAAAATATAAACATTTTAAGCAATAGCTCACGAGGTACCTACTCTGAGAAAAGTAGTATTATTTTCATTATAAACCAAATCCATTATATACATATAGTGAATAATGATCATAATTCATAAAAATTAAAACTTTTTGTAATATTCATTTTTTTTATCGAAGAATTACATTGGTATTTTCATAAGAACGTATTTTTTCACAAACTTTTGATAGATTTTTATATCAAGTGAGAGATCACTACAATTTATTTGTTTCATTTTTTATCAAAATTATAATTTATTATTTAATATCAATAAGGCATTTGGTTCAGTTAATCACAATTCCCCAGTCCAGGTCCTCAGTGTATTTAGAATTGGTAAACCTTTATCCTGGTTCTCGTTTTACTTAATGCCGTTAACAATGGGTTAAATTGTAGGAGTAAAATCGAATGTTTATCTTGCAACGTTCAGTGTTCCTCAAGGAGAACACCTATCTCCGGCTCATATTCTCTCTATTTATTAATAGTGTATCAAGTGTTCTTTCCAATAGCTGTATTTTATGTTTTATAGATGATATTAAGCTTTACTATCGTATATCATTCTTAGATGACTATATTTTATTGCGGAATGATTTTGTTCGGTTCACTGAGTGGTTTAATTTACTAGGGTTATCTTTTAATACTTCTAAATCTAAGACCACAACTTTTGCCAGAATTCAGTCCCCTGTTATAAGCATATATCATCTCAGACATACTGTTATCTCATGCTCTAATGGCTGTGTTACTGATCTAGGATTTATTCTTAGTAGTGATCTTGATTTGAGACCCCACATTGAACATATTTGTTGTAAGACTTTTAAAACTCTGGAGTTTGTATTAAGATTATATAGAGATTTTCTTCGGTTAGGTTTATCCTTTAAGGTGTTTTATTGTGCACTTGTTCACCCTATTGTTGAGTATGGTGCTGTTATTTGGGATCCTCACAACATCAATGACTCTTTTAGGCTTCAAATTTATGAGATAGTTATCTAGTTTAGATATGAGATATGAGATAGTTATCTAAATATCTAATTTTAGATTGAATATTCTCTGTGAACCCCATAACTATGAACCTATTGCTTCTCAATTTGATTTGGTTTCCTTGGCTGAACATAAGCGTATTTCGGGCATTAAGTTCTTGAACAGTTTAAAGGTAATATTATTGACTCTCCTGATTTGCTTTCCTTATTTTGTTTTAGAGTACCTCAACGTCCCTCTTAATTTGTCACCTCTTTTTATGTTCCTTTCGCCTCCACTAATTATCTTAAAAATGAACCTACCGGACGTATGATGTCAAATACCAATGTTGACCCTTCGTGACTTCTATACCTATATATTACTGTCTAGCTATTCATTTTAATATTTATATCATAAATTGTACAATTAATGTGTATATATGTACTAAAGGGTTCATCCCGTATATTTAATAAAAATAAAATAAAAATATCTACCAAAACCAAACATTGTTTTATTGTTTTTTTAAACAACTTTTAAAAACCATGAATTATAAACGTTTTTAAAGCTTAAAAAATACCGGTAAATACAAATATTCAAGTCATAATTCTTTGAAAACACTTAAACTCGATTTGAATTTAATAAAATCTAAACACAAGTATTATCTAAAAAAAAATAGTTAAATAATTTGATATCAACATTGTTATTTCTTCGTGACAATTCTTATAAATATAAAATATTTCTTAAAAAGTAAAAAAAAAGATCCATAAAAAATTATAGTAAATGTGAAATAAATGCATTTAAAATTGTAATTTATAACACGTAGCAATAAAGTATAAACAAACATTTATCGCTAGGTAGGTCATTGTGCCAATTTAGGAGATTTGCTATCATTTATCATATTACATTTGAAAGCGATTATTATCGTGTAATAAATAAGAGCGTATACATTATTAATTTTCCTTTTTAATTATACAAAAAAATGTGCAGTTAAAAAAAAATTCTCGAGCTTAAAAATATAGATTATTTTTATAAAGTTAAATTATAGAGATAGAATAATTTTGATACACAGTTTAATCATCTATATAGCAATAAAAACAACTAACAACCGGCAGTTATTTAAACTAGTGTTTCCCAACTTGTTTGACAGGCGACTCAAAAAAAATTCTGGTTGTGTTATACTGTAATATGTTTAGTATAATTAAATATTATGTTTGTGTAAATAAGTATTTATTTGTTTTATATACTATTTTTAATTTTATAATAGCTCAATATGGTCATAAAGACAAATTAAATAATGATTGATTACTTTTTAATGTCCTAATATAATGAAACATATTTTGATTTAAGGCTCTATTTTTAAATGAAATTTTTTGTGCATTAGGTACGATTAACTATAATTAATTGTTCACAAATCATATATGACTTTAATTTTTAGGTTAAGCTCATTATGTGTTTAATTATTTTTTATAGTTTATCACTTTCGAAGGTATATTTACCTATTCATTTGTCTGTACTAATAGCAATGATTAAAGAGCATTGAACAATTATGTATCCAATAAATGCAAATGTATATAAAATAATACACAAAGAAATTGATAACTTGGTTAATTAAGAAAACGATATACTTGCATCTAAATGGCTGTTACACAACTGTCTGTTATTGTTTTTATCCAGTTATAAATAAAACGTTTGAAATTAATTTCCTTATGAGAAATATAAATTAAAATGTATTAATGGAAATCATATTAAAATATATTTTTGTAATTTTATGTAAATTATTATTGATTACCGATAATGGAATATACTAATTATTTCAAGTGTATAAATGAATAAATAGTTATAAAATAATATAAATTAAAAATAATGACTAATGAGTAATAATAACTGCATTTAAGCAATGATTTTTAAAAGCTTATTTCCTAAATATAATAGTATGGTAATTAGAATACCTATTTAAAAATAAGATCTTTATAAAAGTATAGTAATTAATAGATAACTTATAGTATAGCCAATAAGCAAATAATATTAATAGTACATAAATATTTATTTTTATTGATGTAAAAATCGTAAACTTTCTATAAATCTATAAAAAAATTCCATTCTAAACTAAATTATATAAAATTAATGATATCTACATTATTGAAAAACATATTGTCAGTACATTAATCAAAGTAAAAATAATATTTAACAAACAAATAATTTGGAGTTTGATGAAACACCACATTATCTAGAAGATACATTGTTGGATTAATATTGAAATAACAATTGATATTATGCCATTTAGGCATAACTTATTGTGTTTAATTTTTAAATATAATTTTATTTATAAAAACATGATTGATAAAATGGATACTAGTGAAATTCAAAAAATCATTTGAAGGTTTTTTGAGTGTGTTGATTTTAACAATTGTTTTCAAGTGCAATGATATTATATAATTGACTCAATTTTTTTAAATTCCTATATAAATTATTTTGTTTCCAATAGATAAGTAGGTTTATAAATTTAAAAAAATATGTTAATTAATTATTAAGTACATCACTTAATTATAATATGAAATAAAATTAATTATTTATACTTGTACAGTAGATATATAATTTACCCTTGCAATAATTAATACAATTATATATAAACAACTAAAATACTAATAAATGTGTACATCCACATAGGATAAAGATACATATTGTATCAGTTTTTGCTTATTATAATTATACTAAATATATCAAATAATTTCAATTTTGTCTTTAAAAACTACTAAAGTTATATACAATTTTTATTTATACCTACTAAATGTTTGAGATTTAAAATATAAAAATACAAAGAAGAACTTTAATTATTATTTTAACCTTTTTCTATTATCTACATTCAAATCATGCATTATTAACAAGGAAGATTAAAATTTATAATTTATAAGAAAAATCTAGGTGTATTATTTGTTTAAAATAAATATAATTTAATATTCAAGGAACGATATTAGTTAGAATAAAAAATATTAATTAACAAAATAATCGTTTTCATTCTAGTTTTATTATTACTAATGAACAATGATTAATGAAAGTATTCACGACTTGTTTCAAGTCTTGCTTAACAAATTTAAAGTTAGATGTATTATCATTTATCAAGTTTTTAAAAAGATACATAATATACTTTTAACTTTGACTGAATATGTCCTATAATTAGAGTTATCCGCGGTAGTTATATATATAACTTGACAACAAAATATAAATACACTCTACAAAACATTAAGCAAATAAAAATTATAAAATGTTTTATGTCTTATGAATTTATACCTAGTGTACGGTGATATCATTGCCGTTAGCATTGGCAGCATTGAATATGATGTGCGTATTACGAAAAATTTTACTGAGCAATATGGTAAATGCTTTATTATTTATTAATTTATTTTGAATTGATATTATATGAGTTCTATATTAAATGTATGTATTTTTCTCTAAGTTTTTTTTATACATAAATTACATGTAATTAGTATACAATCTGTATCATTTGACACAATAACAAATTAAAATAAATATTTTTGATGAAAGGAGCCACCCATTAATACTTTCTATTTATTATAATTTAATTTTGTAATAACCTTATAGATGATCACAACACCGTTTATACCTTTAGCGTCTTGAGAGATGACCAGGTATTGTAGCAGATATCATGTATTGTATGAGTTCTTATACTCTATCCATCGAGAACACTCCGTGGACCGACAAAAATTGGTTCTTTTGAGCATCCTCACACGGCACCCAGTTGTAGGGGAACCTGTTTCAACGGCAGAGTAACGCGGGAGAATGCACAATATCGGAGTGTTCTCTCATTGGACAAAATATAGACTGTTGTGATTGTTGTGAAATAGTTTATAATAACATTTGGCTTTGTCGTTTATTGTTTTTATTTTTAAATCCGTATGTATAGTGTATACCAAAGAACGGGCCACTTGTTAATTTTCTGAGGGAAATGTTTTGAAAGGTTCAAATTATATTAATATTCAACTTTTTGGGATTATTGTTCAACTAAAATCCGTACGTCCAGTCTATAAGTTAATCCAATATAATTGTAAAATTCGCTATATAGTTTAGAAAAAAACAAATGTATTTAAATTATTTTACAGAAGTCAAAAATACATTAAGTACTTAACAAAAATAAATATTTAGATTAAGAAACAATATTATATGTTTGTACAATACGAGTCTACTAGAGTGCTCTAAAATCTAGATCACGCTAATTAATCGATTTTTTTTCATTGGGTCTGCAAGAATAAAAACAAAGTTAAACTATAATTATTTTGCATCCACTAATTACGATGACATTTCCTTGTCAAGTGCCAAAAATGAAGGTTCAGACGATAAAATGTCTATTTTAAATAGTTACGACGAAATCGTAACCAATCACAACATCGTTGTATAATACACTTACAGTTTTTTAAATGGGATTACGAATTATGGTTTAAATTTTTAACCACAGATAACCGAAAATAATATTAGTCTTGTAATAATTAAAATAAAATATTTCAAAACACAAAACAACAATTAATTATAGGTGTAATTTTTGTATGCCTTAAATAGGAGAGTTAAAACGAATTATTGTAATTTTAGGTTTAATATATTATAGGTAATACTGTAATAGGTATCCATTATTATACATTTGTATGATGTTGATGAAGACATCTTTGTAGAATTATACGAGTATAGACTATAAACATATATTTAGATGAATACAAAGTTATATTACATTAATAGTAGGTCTTAAATAAAAAATTAATCTTAATGGAATAAATTTTAATACAAAATAAAAACAACCAATTTAAAATAATCATTTGATAAGTCACTTTCATTAAGAAAAGGTTAAATTAAAATGTTAATAAGTAACTGATTATTAATATTATTATTTTAGATGATTTTTTAATACTGCGATAAAGAACACCATTTTTATTTTCAAATGTAGTAAAATTTATATAACTCAAAAAAAAAATATGTATAATGAAGAACCTAGCTGCCAATCTTTAAATTATTTAATTCTAATACGTGTATATAGCATTATAGCTGTATAGATAGAGGATAAACTAAAGTAATATTGAAAGTAAACTCAAGACCTAAACAAAATCATTTGGCTATACATCTTAAACCGCTGCACACCATATTGTTGAATGATTAATATATTAACATTTTAGGAGATAGAAATTATTATTTAACGATATCATTAATAGCATTGGACTTGGAAATTATTCACAGATGATTTCTATTTACATAAAGACTAAATGATAAACTATACACCGCCGTTAACAAATACATATACTGCATGAATTATTCGAATTATGACCAATTAAGAGAAACTACCTATAGTGTTTATTGTGTAAATTAGCAGCGACAATGAATTTAATGGCGGCGTATAGATGATGTGTCCAAGATAGTTTCCTGATGAAGCGAATCAGTCAATAATTCGAGGAGTTTTGAATTATCTCAAATAAATAGACATTATTGTGTTTGTAAAAATGTAATACTCATAAAAATATAACTTTAACTTCTGTCCAGTATGACACTAGTGTATTTCATAACCACTAAGAGATGACATTTAGAAAATGTACCTTAATTGACATTACAATAGTAATATGAATAAAACTTGAAATAAATCTATGTATTGAAAAAAATGTTTAAATTGTTTGTTACGCTTACCTATTGAACGCTTTATTAAAGTTATTACAGTGATTCACGAATTATTGAATGAAATGAATCAAAAGGTTATAATAATAACTATCAAAGAAAACTGGTAGAAAAAAATTACAAATCTTATGAAGTTGATAACAAATATTAGCATTATTAATATTATTATAGGTATACACTATATTATTTGTATTAGTATAATATAATATATCCACTAATATTTTTTATTTTTAGAGCTTCCAATTCTCACTTAAAATAGTTAAGTGATGAAATTATAAATATCTGAATTACAACGTAAATACTTTCAATGACGCACATTACACTTTTTTATTATATATATACAGGATGATTCTTTTAACAGTGAACGCTTATTTCAAAATGATTTTGAAAATATAATTTCTACAACCTTTAAAATCATTACAAAACATTTGTTAAAAAATAATATTATATTTTTAATTTTTTTTACTAACAACGTTCATTTTGTATTTTAAACTCCGAAACACGATTATTTTTGAGAGATTTTCTATGTATAAAATTGAATCTTGAACGAATAATTAATTAGTTAAACTTAACTTGCGAAATATTTTAAGTTATGATGAGCGGAGTAGAAGACCAACATTTTACGGACTGTCCCTGCTGTACCACTCTATAACACTTATACAAACTTAAATTGATTATAACTAATTAACTTCGTTTAAAATTCGATGTATATAATACAATATCAAAACTCACAATAATAAAATTCTGCTTCGCAAGATGAAATAAAAATTAAACGTTAAATAAAAAAAAGTATTTTAAAGTTTTAATTAATTATGATTTAGTTTTAACTTTTAATATAACTTAATATCTATAAGTTACGGACGTATAACCATTTATTTATTTATAAAATATATAACAAATACTAAATTATTATTTTTTTTTTTGTTTACTAAACAGAGTAAATTTTATAATTACAATAGATTTTACTGCCAATTTCCTAACTAACACAGGAGAAGTTTTTTGTCTTTTATTATACTTTTCTACATTTATAGTTTATAACAAATTTACTAGTTAATTAAAAAAAAATGATCAATTTTTTTTCGACATTTAGATATATACATATTTTAAAATCATCCAGGATATATTCGTTTATATCATTTTATAGCGAATAGCTTATTAATTATTTCTTATTATTTGATGTAGAGTTCAGTTAGGTCACATATAAGTATTAAGTAATCTGAAAATATAACATAAAAAACAGTTTCCAACAATTCAAATTAACAGTGTCATGAATATTATGCATTACCTTTTGGTACAAATTTACAATATAAAATAGTTTACATATTATTATTTTAATAACGGCATGAGTGTTGTAAATTATAAATAAATTTTCTTTTTTTGGATGTCTCGGAGCAAAATTCCTGATCGGCCTAATACACGGCCTACATAAAAGAAAAACCGTGAGGGTTTGTGCCGTGTTTATGTAGACGTATTTTCAGCAAAGCTGCGCGGCATCAGTACTTATTTTTAAAAAGTTTTTAAAATCATAATCATCGAAAAACAAATGCTACATCGTCTGAACACGTATTTGTCGCCAAGCGCGGGGCCAACGAAGGCCAAACGGTTATGCCGAAAGGAAAAGCCGCTACGTCTGAACGCACTTTTCTTGAGCTAGGTTAACTATTACATTAAATTAATATATAATATATATTAATTATATATTTTTGTCTATTATTACTTTAAAAAGTGTTAAAAAACAAACTACTTAAGTCTCAATAACTTATTATTTGTATATATTATATTATTATTGGTACTTGATTCAATATATTTGGTTATTTTATATTTATTTATTGAGTATAATTGATAGTAATGTATTAAGGGAAATTCAACTTTCTTCTAATATTACCTCGCATCTCTTTGACTTACCAAATCAAACGCGTTATTTATTTTTGTTACATTGCTTATTTTAAAACCAATAAATAAAATAAGTACTACACCTCAACTAACAAAATAAAGCATATACGCATAACAAAACAGACTAAAAATATGAATAATGAATATATCTATTAAAAATTCACAGCACGAGGTAAAATAATGGCTGAGCCAACTTTATGTAACAATTATTTCAGTCTATGGAAATATTACACAATAAATAATTATTTTAAACATATTAGTATGGCGGGTTGCCGGGTTCCAATATATTTAAAACAATTGTATAATACACTATTGATGTCTTAAATGGTTTCACGCGTAATAAGAAGAAATACAAACGCCTTATTTGTATGCATTACCTAAATTAGCATTTATTGTTTATGTTATTTGCCCATACATATTATAATATATCGCGATTGAATCTCACACGTGGCCTTTAATGCTAAATTAAGATAACCTTTATAAACATAATTATTGCACATTACTTATTAATGTCCTAATATTGTTAGCGCAAACAATTAATACGAAAATAGAATATTTGACAGTGGCAGATTTATATTTAGCTAAACGAGTGTTATGCTAAAATAAGATTGTTTAAATTAAACTCAAAATTAATAACCACAAAAGTTCTTAGAAAACAAATTAGAGAGGAAAATTTAAAGTATTCAAATGTAAAATTGAATAATAATGGAAATATTAACGAGATTTCTGCTGTTTTAATTATATTCAATTATAATATTCTAAAAAAAAACTCTTGGCTAACTGTATTTTATCTCGATTGTTAAATTGTTCATATTGTTCTAATTCTTTGTAATTATTAATGAAGATGGAATACTTATGGTTAATATAAAATTTAAATATATATTTCTGGATAATAAGTTTAATAAATATGAATGTATTGACATTGGTTATGTATTTTTGAAATAAAAATAAAAATTGTAGCACATTTAATTTGCTAAATATTATACATTATAAATTTAGAAATTATCTTTTTACATTCAAAGTAATAAATACTGAATATCTAAATTTAAAACAAAAATACTAGTAACGAGTATAGAAATATGAAATAATTAATTATGGGCATTTGGCCGGTGGTGGTGTAGTTAACTCTTATTTTTAAAATTAATTACAAACTTTCTGTAGTAACGCCAATTGCACAGGTGTACCTAACTGAAACTGATTTTTTTCCTCCGATGATAAATAGAAAAACTATTGAAAATAGATTTGTACCCCTGTTTTAAATATGAAGACAGGCTACTTAGAAATATTTGATTAATTAAAACTAAGGTAATTTTTTTTTATATATCATAAAAATATAATGGAAGAAAAAATACGAAAGAAGTTCCTCACTGAAGTTCACTGTTCATCAAAAAAAATTTTAATATTAACTAACAAGACAGTACAAAATACTTAATCATATATAAATTAAAGATTAAAATTATAATTTATTTTATTTTTATATGGTAAAATATAGTTTCAATTTCCGGTAAACTTTTTTTTATGAAAGGTGGACAAACTTAGGAGAGATCTTTGTGTTAAATTTTGAAATTTTGTCAAAATTAAAACTTTAAACGCTTATAAAAAACTATTGGACGCATGGAAAAACTTTGAATGAACATTTTTTTTTAATCTGGAAGTCTTTGAAATTTTCATAATATGGATAGACATTGTTTGGAATAGGCAAAGGTGTAACTGACATTAGTTAGAATTGATACACCTAGAATAGGTAAATTCTGAATCTAAAATGCTTGAACTACATTTTTGGAAATTACAAAAGTGGAACCGACATGAGTTGGAGCCAATATTAGTTGGAATTGACAAAAGCTGAACCAACATTAGATGGAAATATCCTTTATTAAAATTTACATATTTGGAACCGATATTAGATGAAAATGGCCTTTCTTAGAATGGATAAATTTGGAATTTACTATTTTGAATCGAAAAAAGTAGAATAAACAAATTGGTATAAATTAAATTTAGGATTTTATCCTAATTATGCTGGTTCCAACCTTTACGATTCCAAATTAATCCATTTCAAATAAATAATTAAATTTTTTTATAGATTTCAAGTTTACAGTCTTACCGATTCTAACTAATATCTTTTCCAATAAATGTCGGTTCCAATTTTGTCGATTACAAAAATATAGTTTCATATATATATTTTTCAAAGAATTTAGGGCACTTCAAACTATTGTGGATTTACGCTCGACTATTTTTTAATTATTACTAAGTTAGTTAAATTTGTTTTTGTTAGATAAGTTAGTTCACAAGTTATGAAAAACCTTGTATTAAATTTTCAAATATTTTGACCAAACAAAATTTTTTTTTCGTCAATAATTAAAAAACATTGAATATTTTATAGTGTATAGAAAATGGTAATATAAACATTTTGTGAAAATTTCATATAAATGGTATACAGTTATTATTTTTTGTGTTACACTAAAAAAGAAATAGTTTAAAATTGGCTTGGCGTAAAATTTTTTATTTTTTCTTAATTTCTTATTGTTTTGCATTCAAAAATTATTGAGAATTTTTTACTTTTAACCCCCCGAAGTACCAACTAGATCCACTTTCCTACCAGAAAATATTCTGATGAAGAAAATTATAACACTTTTACTGCCCCAAAACATGACAGACAAAAAAAAAACACAATATTTAAAATCAATACATTCTTCGCTCCGCTTAAAATCTAAAATCTAAAGAAAGTTAGTACAATGCATCGAAAAAACGGTGCATCTGATTTGCGTGTGGCAAATAAAGATTAAAAATTATAACAATCGAATTCCATGAGATATTTTATTAATGTGTATCCAAATTGAGTGCGGCTTTAATAACTAACAAATTACCAAGAGTTACTTTACCATATATCTTAATGAAATTGTATACTATAAAACATAATATTGTCAGATATGAAAAAAAAATAGAAGCTTTAGGACAAATATTAAAACCAAATAACACGGTTAAAATTCGAATAAAGTTTTGTTAGCTAATAATTCTGACGTCCTGAGTCTGAAAAGGAAGGAAGTATAATTGTATAATTGTATAAAAGCATGCAATTCGATTTTTTTAATTCTAAAAAACCAGGTAAGCAATTTCGGTTGCACACAATTAATATGCACCCAGAAAACAAAATTGTGGATGGTGCCCGTAGGTATGGTGTCCTTGGAAAATATCACGGTTCCGTAGTCTGTAGTCTACAACATACAACTGCAAACACGCTTGATCCGAGCCTGGTAGATATATGTTAAAGCTGATTTTCTCTTAAAGTCGGACAAGGAAACAGAGAACTGAAACTCATCTTGCTTAGCTCACCACCTTGGCGCAGAATAATAGTTTATAAATTGAAATATTTAAAAGCAATCACAAATTATTGCATTCTAATAAAAATTTTGATCGGAGTTCGGAAATGACTCCTATAAAGTACCGACTAAAATGATTAATGAGAAAAATATCTGGTCCATGGTGTAAGACTTGATACATTTAAATTATGTTCTTCCATTAGAAAAAATGTAATTGACAAAATATATGTAAAACCAATATACTCCTTACTTTACTCAAGTCTAATAAATTATTATTATTATTATTACATTTTTAAAGTCAACGGGACATTTAAATCTTATTATTCAGTATATATTACGGTTAATATTAGTTCTTTTGTCAAATGTTTGCCTTTATTACATGCCGGAATTATTAAATATTACATAATTACTATAAATAGGTACATATTAAAATAGATGTCAACATCATTTAATTTTTAGAAGATATATTTAATTCGAAAACGAAGAATCTAAAAATATATTACAAGCCATTGAATTGTTTATGAGTTAGTAAAAATAGAATGTTTATAAAAAAAAATAATTTCTGGATGGTTAAAAAAAACAATTTTACAGATAACTCCGTAGATTACGTAAGGGAAGTTTTAAGATATTGATATATTAGATAATATTATAATTTATGATAATAAAAATAATCATTAAATTCTACACCATATTAATTATTGTAAAAATAAAAAAACAGTTAAATTCTCAGTTACTAATTTCTTAGTTGTGTGGGTTTCAAGCTTAACATCCCGCACCCTCTGCACAATATGAACCTGTGTTCTATAAGCTTAATCTCCAGTCTTTAGCCGATTTAGTCGACTTTACTCTTGATACATCTTTCCTAAATATTTTTGGTGCCCGGTGATTAAACTAATTCTCACTCTCTCCCATTTTAGAGTTCCGAAGCGTATTAATAGAAATGTTGCTCCTTTTTTCATTCCCTTGTGTTTTACAGATTAATTAAGTAATGAGATAATTACTTGCTTCAGGTCGTATGATACAGGCCATTCAGGCCAATTTGAACACTTTTTCTTTTTAATTACCTTAAATATTTGTACTATCTAGAAACTTTTGCCTTTTAATTATAATATAATATGTAAAATATTACACCATTTGTAATTGGCCATTGTCCGTTTAATTAGTTAAAATAAAATAAAATGTTAGTATGCTTCCATATATGTACTTAAAAATAAAAATATATTTAGATGTATGAACGGAAATCGATTATCAAGAAACTAATTGAACTGTAAATTTTCAAAATTTTAGAGTCTGGTGGTAATTATTATAAAAAAGAAATATTGTGTTCTTTGTTTGTTTCAATAAAAGTGAAAAAAAATTACAAAATTGAATACAAATACTTAAAATACAGTGGCGTACACACGGGGTGATTTGAGTGTTCAACCTCCCCTTGATATTTTTTTTACTATACTTATAGATTATAAAAATGAATACAATTTATAATTTTTTATTTAATTATTTCAAAAAAAAAAAAAATAATTAATAAATAAATTGTAGTTAACCATTTTATAGTTTATTTTTTTGAAAATGTTGACGTTTCAACATTTTATTTTCATTAATTTTATGATTTTTAATAATTATTTTAATTTCAAGAACAATTTTGTATTATTTAATACCATACTACATAATTTAATGTTTTGATATTATTTTGTCTCTTTCCTGATAAGACTTTAAATCCTCACAGGACACCTATATAATTTTTTAATGTAATCCCTCCCGGCACTCATTGAAAATATAAATGTTCGTTACTGCTGAAATAATTGTATCTATTTTCATTGACATTTAATAAAAAAAAAAAGTGACAAAAATAAGTTAACTGTGAAATTTACAATCAACATTTTTAACAATTTCTATTTTGGTATTATTTTAAAATAATATTCCTAGAAACATTAAATTTGAACAGTATTTAGAATTAAAATAATCATCATACATGAATAAAGTTAGTAATTTAGTTCTAATGTCCACCTCGCAATTATAATTATGTTCATATGATCTGTGATTATGTATCATATTTATAAATAATTACTTATTCCATATTGAAATCGATTATCCACCATAATACTATAATTAATTGTTAACCGGATATGAAAGACGGCCAAAAACAAAATTTATCACGTCTTAGCAATCCAGAACTCACAACAGTTGTTTTCAATAATTTTGTTTTAAATATCTGTTTGTACGACGAAACAAAAAAAGAATTAAAATTACATTTTATTGCATTTATCTGTGATATACCAAGAACAAGCACTTTTATTAAATATAAAAACAAATCGTAGGAGGAAGATGAAAAACGGGCCATATCCCAGAAGTTATTAATCACATTTTTATTTTATATTCATTCTAACTTATAAGTTATCATAATGAAAGAATGACATACTAATTCAGTAATCTATAGAGTATACATGACATGATATAAAACATTTTAAAACGAACAGTTAAATTATTTTTAACCAGATTACACTAATTACACACACTTACAACTTACGACTTACACTAAGATGTACACTTACATACACTTACATTTAACAATTGTGTAAAATTCATAAATTTAAATTTCTGAAACATTTAAATACGTACCCTAAACAATTAATAAAAACGAAATATTGAATAAGTAATACTAACATCAAAATAATATTGCCAGTAATAATGACGCATGGAAAAATTTTGAATAATCTCATTTTGAATGGACATTTTTTTTAATTTAATTGTCTTTGAATCTTCCATAGTTTGAATACATTGTTTGGAATAGACAAAGAGGGAACTGACATTTGTTGGAACCAACATTAACTAGAATTCATAGATCTAGAATAGGTAAACTCTGAATCTACATGAGAATTCTTATTTGAACTACATTTTTGAAATTGACAAAAGCAGAACCGGCACGAGTTGGAGTTGATATTAGTTAAAAAAAAAAAATGTCAAAACATGGGAAATATAAAGCCGAAAAAAAATAGCAACCATCTATCGTTCCATCCGCGATACAAACGAATGTCAACTAAAGCTCTAAGTCGAAACGAAAACCTACATACGCCAACGTAAGTGGTTCCAGCAAATGATCCACCATCCGATTAATCAACACAATTTATCTCAAAATTTTTCAAGGAATTTAAGTCCATTCTAAGCCCATTATTAACCGTGTTAACAATTATAAATAAATTCCTATTTCCCGTCATTATCTCTCCATAATATCACTTATTTATAATCTTATCTATTCCAATACCCTCATTAATGTTTCAATATACTAATATTGTTTTTGTTTGGTTCCGTATCAGTCTTAATAATAACTATTATAATATTTTAATTGTTTAACTGTTATATAAGCCATATTATATTACATAATTATAATTGTAGAGCTATCATAGTTGTCATACTAGAAGATAATAATAATAAAATAAATTATTAACTGTTCGAAATTCGATTTTTTTACATCAAAATGCTCAGCAAAAATTCTGCTTTGAAATATAAAGTTAAAAATTCTTGCTGTCATTCAAAAAAGTAAAAATACAATAACGATATAAAATAATAAAACTTTTTGAAAATTACGTGTATAATAAATTATATGCGTAATATTTATACATTAAGCATTAATGTTTTGGTAGAACAATTATCCCAATAAAGAACTGAATAGAAAATTATGATAAAACTTGTAAATGTTAAGGTTTAATATTAATACTTAACAAAAAGTAACTAACCGAATTTATATATTTTAATACCTAATGCGTAAATGGTAGGTACTTAAAAAGGTGATTCTTAATACAGGATTAAACTTGTATAAACAACTATGTATACGAGATGCTTTTTAAACATTGTTAATTAAGGCACTAATAATTATCTCAGGAAGTTAATTTATTTTGAAATATTTTATTTTTTAGCTATAATTATTTAAACATATTGACAAAAAGAGGAGCACGAAGGAGAAATATTTATTCACAATGCAATCATCTCGCCAATCTTTTCTATTATTATACAAATAAACTATGTTCACTGAAATGGAATTTTTAATTATTTCATAATAAAATACGGGGAGGGGCTACACTGAGTATACCAATTAGATAAAACTATAAAAAATTATACTAATATTAGAAGTAGGAAATATCAAAAATCAAACCATTTTCCGATTTAATTGGGATTATGATGACAAAACCAACAAGCTGTAAGATGTAATATCATTATTTAATTGGACAGTGACAACTATTGATAGAACATAGTATAAGTTAAATAATATTATTAACTGATAAAGACGTAACATGGATCTAGTGATATTTACGAGTTTTTAATAATAATACTATTAATTCGTATAAATTGCTTTATAATAAATACAAAAAAAAAATTTTATTAAATTATTATCCTCCGTGATAAATGTTATTTTTATTAAAAATATAAATATAATACTACAACTTCAACAAAAACTCACTCAAGCCGATAGGATGTTCTTAAAATTTGAGATAGTAGGTATAGTATATATTCTTAAGTTTTAAAATACAACACTTACAAATGTTACAATACATATATTAAGAAAAAATAAAATATACCTAACAAATGATTTTAGATGAATATAATTGTTTTACAATAATGTTTTTTTTGTCTGTCGTCACCTTTAAGTAAAGAAAAAAGTTAACAATAACATTAAAAAATTATTTTAAGCACAATAGTACAATACCATATGTAAAAACTTTTTATAAGATTGCCGGTGTATTTAATATTTACAATTTGAGCCCTTATTTTGCCTATACAACAAATTTATTTCAAACAGTTATAATTTAAAAGCATTGTTATTTTTGGTGGAAAATATTTTATCAACCATTCAGGCGAAAAAAACTAATGTGTACATTATCTTTCCATAATGATAATAATAATAACAATAATAATAATAACAAATACCCTAAGGTTATGATTATGTGGCAGTGGCGTGGAGCCAATCATCGGGCGACAGCCCAACGTTCACAATTATAAATAGCGGACCAGCACAAGGTCACGTGGCTTGTCTGACAAAGAAAGCTGCATAAAGCCAAATATAAACACACCTATTTATAACTGAGTGTCTCTCTGATAATAATCCTTCGTCTTTCTCTCTCATTCACTTCCCAACACGCATACGCAATCCCTTGTCTTCTTCTCGTTGTAAAAATTATTCATTTATAAAAAGAATCGTACTTTTTTTACACCAACTCGGAACAGAAGACAAAAAAAAATAAACCTAGTGAAAGAAAACATATTTAATATTTATAAATGTGCTATATTATGCTCTATGGACAAGCGAGACAATTTTTTTTCAATGAACTAAGTTACAATATTATACAAAACTAAATGTAATTCTATAATGTATCGTTTAATGGATTATTTCACAAAAAATACAACAATATTATGTATTTAGTATTTTTCAAAATTTAAACGAATTGCGTTATATTGTAAATAATTAATTTACAATTCATTTATGTAAATAAATAAATAAAAGATAAATGAGGCAATAAATAATAATTATTAAATTACTTATAACTATTTTCGGGGAAGTGATAAACAACATGAAAATTTATTTATTTATGATTCGATGTAATAATGTTTGAAATATTATACTTATATTATGTAAAATAAATACATTCTAAAATGTTTAATAATAGTCATGTTGAATATTGCATAATAAAGATTGTTAAATACATATGAAACATAGCACTTGAGAACAATTTATTACTCAGGATTTAAAATGTTCGACTTGTTGAAAAAGTATATAATAATGTATAGGTATATAATTTAATACATAACAAAGAACAGATTTGAAAACTCCTATCACGTTCATCATTATAATTATAATTGCTACGATACAATACAATATTATTTAGTCATAAGAATAACATTTTAAATTGTTTAAAAAAAGTAGTGATTAAATTGTTTTCATACTTTAAAATAATTTTTTTTAAGCAATAAATTGATAATCACATCTTTTGAATGTGTGTTTTGTACCTGCTTGCTAGTATAACATTTATTGGCATTTATTAGATTGAAAACCCAAATATATTTTCAGAACTATAATCTGATCACAATAATTTATTACTTTAATTTTGTAGTTAAAAAACAAAATAACAAAAAAAATCATTGAATAATGGAATACAATTTAATTTTTATTTTTACTTTAAACAATGTTCTTTTTGTGTTTTAGTAAGAATCATTAACCCGTTTTCATATAATTATTGATGAAATATTATAACTAGGTGGACAGGTAAAATAGCAACGACAAATATATGCAGTGGATCTATCATTGACATTTCCAAGTTATATTCACTCAATATTTCATAAAATGCATAATTGAAAAATTGTATATACTAAACTACACAGCACATTGTTTGAAGATTATAATATTATAATATTATGCCATATGTAAAAAATTGTTTATGTACATTCAAGTCTGTATAATTAACAAATATATTAGGTAGTACTTTTCTTTATTGCTTTTTATTAAGCACACGATTTTCTTAAAATGCATAACTTAATGTCAATTTATTGTCAAATTAAACTTTTTTAGGAAATTGATGTATACGTACACATAATTATATATACACATATTATTTATGTAAACTTGGTATAAAACCAATAGTAAGTATCAACAATTACAATATATAATAGGAATGGGCAACTGGCGGCTGGTGCTTCATTTTCAAATTTATTTTATAAAATGTTAGTGGTTTATCTGTATTTTATCTTATTAGGTTTTTCGTAGATATTAATTATAGTATAATCTAGTATTAGATATTAACTTTAGTATTGAACTGACTGCAGCTTATATTTTATAAGGCATTCATATTAATATAGCTAATAGGTACTTATTTTATTTATTTTATCAGTTTAATTATATCCGTCATGTTACACTGGCTGATAGTGTCGGTTTTATTATTTTTATGTTTTGTAGTGTTTAAAATTTTAAATTGTAATGACCTTTTTTTTTCTATGCTCTCTGGCTCGTTAGATTTTTAAGCTCTAAAATTTGGTCCTCTGGTAACTTTGAGTTGCCCATCCCTGATATATAATTTATATTAAACTAATGATTTAAAACATAAATTTACCACATTTTACTGTTATAAATAAACGCTTAATTTATATATCTTTAAATTTCAACTATATAAATAATTAAAAATTTAATAATAACACGAACGTTATAAACAATTATTAAATATTATGTTATTAAATTTAAAAATTGTTAATATAAATTTAATTTTAATAAAAAATATGATACATAAACTTTAATCCTCAAACATCATTTTCGGTCTCTTATTACATACTCGTAAATTTATAATTTGAATTTCAAAATAATGTTTCAAATATTATCAAAAAAATTATCTCTTAGCTTTATTTATTAAATTATCTTATGCTAAAATTAATTTGAATTTCTATATTTTTCAACACAATATCATCTAAAAAATAATATTATATAATAATAAATAATATTTAATTCCCATACAAAATATTCATTGTATAACCATTATCAGTATACTATTAGTAATATATTTTTCTACATTAAATTAGTTGTAGACTTTAAAAACCATAGTTAAAACGATAAATAGTTGATAAAATATTATCATGACTTTTTTTTTTATAAAATTGCATATATTTATAAATGCGAATTCCTAAAAAAACATAGTATATTAATCAAATAATAATGTATTTCAGGTAGGTATTTAATTGTTTACTTGTTGATCATAATTTCAATTTTTTATATTTTTAAATTGAGATTATTAACTATTTAGTTGGATATCGTATGTAGACGACTTCGAATTAGATACTTGGATACTTATAAATTTTTATATATGTCTGTAAATTCGTATGTTTATTCAAAAGTAAACTTTTAAGATTTATTTTTCAAATTTATTAATTGATATAACACCATCGAAAATATCAACACATAGAATTATTTCCACTAGAGTAATTTACCTAAACAGTAGTCTTGTGTGTTGTACGATTATTTCATGCAAACTTCTAAATAATATTTAAAATTAAAGACATATTATGTCTTAAATTTGTATTAATCAATATTACATTACCTTTTTTTTTATTAGTTTGAATTTAATAGTTTTATAATACATTATTAATGTTTTGCACGATATATTTTTAAATAAAATACAAATATTTTTCTATCTATAAAATAGAGAAGATATAATTAGAATTTAGGTTCTCGAACTCCGTGAAAGTCAAATAACGTGATAATAAACCAGTAGATACATGAATTCCCGATAAACAGACAATAGTATACATATAGTGTTCAAAATTAATTTAGAAAATCACCGTACAGTATTGCTAATAGAAAAAAAATGGAAACCAAAAAGTAGTTAGTTGTGCTTCGTCTCTATTTGATTAAAAATTGTATTAAATTATAATTTATAATTATTAATTTTAAAGTAATGATAAATAAACGCATTCAAAACTATTTTAATAGTTTTAATGACTTCCTTACTCCACTCAGCATTTGAAATACGTTGAAAAAATTAGAAAACGGGAAGTCCTGGCATACAAACAACACTAAATCATTGGCTATTGTGATGCATAGCTCATGTAAACATAATATACAAATACAGTAAAAATTTTCAGAATGAAATCGTATTTTTTTTTCCATTACTCTTAATTATTATGTTACTATTGAGTAACTAGTCAATTTTAGTGAAATTAATAGTTGGGCCTGTATAGAATAAAAAAAAATACGTATTCAAATTTCCAATAAAGAAAAAATCATAACACACCTTTTTCAAAATTTAACTCAAGGAAAATTACTTATAAGATAATTTATTTCAGAATTATTTGTTTTCCAGATAATGATTATTTGAAACAAATAATCGGCAATTAATAAGTTATTTAGGCAAATTTAGAATTCCCTCTTATAAATTAAACAATTTTTTTAACCTACAATTCTTTTCTTCCCAACGAGTGTCTTCCATTTTTACTAATATTTTTTTTTTTTAATACGACAACACTACTTTTAAATAAATAATAATTTACGTGGTCTATAAGTAATAATATGTTATCTCCGAACCTATAAATAAATATTTAAAAAAGCTAATATAATATTAATTATTTATATTTCTTATGTCTGGGTAAGAAAAGAAAAGTATCAAAAACTTTAAAGAAAAGGAAAACTTATCTTATCTTTAACACATGACTTATCCAAATTTAAAATATACAGTATATCTCCAAAAGCCCTACATAGAAAAGCTGAATAAAAGTTATACATAGATGTATATATAAAATAATCATTTCAATGATATAAAATTTAATAATGTTAACTAAACAATGTAAGAGACCAAATATCGAGGCGTAATTTTAATAAATAAAATAATATATTTTAATTCTAGTACGATAATTCAATAAAAATAAAAAGACTGATACAATAGAAAATGTTTAATATTTATATTTTTAGTTTAAAAATTAAAAAATAAAATGGTAGTTTAAAAAAATACAATACTTTAATTATATGAACATTATTAATATTATTAAACTGTACTATATACATTTCTTTATTTTTAGAGAAGCTAAAAGTTATTGATTTTACTGTTATTTAATATTCTCTCTCTCTCTCTCTTTCTCAATATAATTTTATCATTTTAAAAATATCTTGTAGAGAAGTGTGGATATACAGCATTTAGGTAAGAAAAGATAAATCATAAAAGTTTATTATTTTGGGAATTATGTCTTAGTCGGGTCTACATTAGATCGAACATATTTGTAGAACACGTTTTATTCAAAATGTTTTGTAACTACCCATAGTGCTATTTTGCTCTGAAACGCTTTACAACGGTATTTGTTTAACTTACACACAAGTTTTCCTGCCTAATATACATTTTATTTATTATTATTATGATAATTGATAATTTAACTAACAGAATAATCACAATTCACAATTCAATATATTTTTTATTAAAATATATAAATTTACTTATTTGTGAACTTATAAAAACGAAAAACATGTTTTGAAAATAATTATAGAAACTTAATTTTAAAGATATATATTTTTTAAAACCTTTATTAATTTATTGGTTTACCTCGTAAGAGAAGTAGTACTCCGAAGTTTAGACGTAATCCAATGTCATATTATTTTAGCACAGTTAGATTTTAAACACTTAAATACTTAATTTACAAATATAATTTAATATTATCATTAACCATACTGTAAACTGATTAATTACATAAAAAAAAAACAACTAAGTGATGGTGGGTTTTTAAAACTCGTGGTGTGACGACGATGTCCGGGAGAAGGCATACCGCATGGCATGCAACACAGAAATAGAATCTGGTGGACGAGAACGCGATAAATTTATTATAGTAAATTTTGGGGTCAACACTTTGCTTTATTTAAAGATCGCCAACATTATATACACCGTGTTGATAATAATTGAATAGCTAAAGAATACTATATAATTAATAAATAAATGAATATTAAAATTAAATAATTACTAATTAATATAGATTAAATAAATAAACATTTGGCAATACATTTTAAATTATAATTTAACATGGTATAAATTTGTTTTCAGTAATTTGTGAAGTTAGATTAAGTAATTTAAGATAGAGTTTTAAATTAAATTAACTAGGTAAATAATTCATTTTTTAATAAAATATAAACATTTAATATTTCAAAACGTACGTTAATAATATTACTATTCCAAAAATATAATCTAAATGTATATTCTGGCCCCCTAAACCATGATAATCGCTACTTTATATGGTAACCACGTTTTTCATTGAGTTCAACAGTTAATATGAATTGTCAATATTGATTTAATGTTTTATTTCATTCTTATCTAAATCCTACTTATAATTTAACATTGTTTGTTATCATATAAATTTGTTAATTAGTTAATATTTTATTTATTTATCACTAAACGCATTTTACAGTAATAATACTTGAAAATTAAAATACCATTAGATGGTGAAAAAAAATTAGATTCTTGTTTTCCATTAAAAATATAATATACTAATTATATTATTATTAAATAAATATAAAATGTTTAAGCTAAAGAGGTTCAATAATACTCTAACCTAACAATATTATATTTTTATGATTATAATGTAACAGAATAGATGATAAATATAACTTCATTTTGAATTTGTCAAGTTCGTATAGTTTTCAAACAGATGGTGAATCCCTTACAAACATTTATATACACCATAGTATCACTATTTAATACAAAACCTAAAGGTGAGCAAGTAGGTATCGCTCTGCTGTACAGTAGGTGTCGAGAGAGTCACTGTAATGGATGTGTTAAATTTGAATTCAACGATGTAAAATCATTATATACTCAAAACTATACTGAGCGAAGACTTATTACTGAATATATTTTATAAAATTATTGCTACCTATAACAGTAATTATTTTAATATTAGTAAAACAGAATGTTGAATAGATTTTTGCAGAAAATATTGCATTTGAACATTTCATTGTGTATTAAAATATAATAGCATACTTTAAAAGTTTCAAGTATCTATTTAATACCTTACCTAATTTGTTATTCTGTTTAAATACTTAATTTGTTGTAATTTGAACTTAATAGGTCTATAAAAAAAAAAAGATTGTATATTTTTTAAATTTTTTGATTACAGTATTAACTACTGATGAAAAGCCTTTTTTAAATATTCAATCCTTAGCTACAAAAAATGAACATTTAATACATTTTTAACTACTAAGTAATTTGCACATTTTCGTGATTCTGATGAATTTTATCAAGACGTAAACTTAAAATACTTATAAAAAAATTCATACTTATGTATGAAATACATATCTAACTGCTATTAAAACCACTAATAATAAAAACCTGTATTAAATTGTCTCTAATCATAGAAAAAACAGAATAATAAAAATTTTTCATCAAGTTTATAAATAACTCAAAAAGAATCAAAATATTTTGAAAATTGTGTTCGTATGGAAAATGGTAATACAAGCATTTAGTAAACATTTAAAGTATCAACGGTTATTTGTTTTTTCGTATAACTTAAAAACAAAATTGATTTTATCAAAAACTGGTTTTGCGTAAAAATTAGTTTTTCCTTAATTTTTTTCTTTTTTTGTTGGGAATTACTGATTATTTTTAGGGTTATGACCCCCAAACTAGATACACATGCCTACTAGAAAATTTGATGAAGTAAAAAATCAAAGAATTTTTCCTGCCCTAAAAGGTGATAACTGACAAAAAAACACACACGCCATTGTAAAATTAAAACATTCATAGCTCCGCCCAGAATCTAATTTCTGTATGAAATTAATGTTATCACTTATCAATTACTTTATAAATAAAATAATAATGTATAGTTGAATGAATGAATTGTATCAAATTTTTATTTTGTAAAAGTTTACACCAAAACTCTTGAAGTACAGCTGACTAAATATAATAAATATATTATGTCTCTCAAAATTGAATACAAATTTAGACATGAAATATATATTTAGGTATAAATATTAAAAAGATCTACCTAGAAAAGTATTTAATATTTTGAAATGTGTTTTCTATTTATAGTTTAAGTATTTCCAATTAAGAAATACCGAACCCGCAGAAAAACCTTAATTCTGTGAATTCCAATCGTGACATAATTTAATGTTTTCTTTAGTATAAATTAAAAATGAATAATTCGGTCCAAAATATTATTCAAATACATACGAGTAGACAAAGTAAAAACATATTTTATTTATTTCAGTTTTTGATAAATTTATTTTAATTTATTTAAATAAGATATATTCAATAAAAAATATTTTTTTTTTATTAAATGTTATAAATAATTAAAAAAAACATCCCTAGTTTAAGCAGTGTTATACATTTGCATTCGTTAGTTATCACAATGTCGGATAAGACAGTATTCAGAATAGACATATATTTTTATACGTTTAAAAATTATTAATATAATACGCGTATAGCATTAATAATATTAGCTACCATTATATCCAACCACAAATAGTCCAGTGAATAGTGATGTCACCGTTTATTCAAAGCTTGACGAGCTCACATATTAATTATAGTTTTTATTTCTATTCATATAAATAAAAATTAAATAATGAAACAGTATTTTTAATTCAGAAATTTAGGTTATACAAATTATAGACACAATGTGTGTTGTATCATTTAATATTTAAGATGAACTAAAATTTTATTTAAATTAGAAGCATCACCAACCTGTTATCTTACTGTTTGATTCAGAATGATCAGCAGACATATTTCAACAAAAAAAATTAGCTATAGCCTTCATAAAATCAGCATCACATCTACGGTATCTTGTCAATAAATTTGTATTGGGCGACCCATATTTCTGAAAAAACAAAACCATGATATATAATTGATAATTATTTAAATGTATAAATTATAACATCTACACAGCAACGTCAATTTTTCTTTTATATAGGTACCTTTTTTAATTTTACAACATTTATATTTAAATCTCTTTAGTATTGAGATATTGAAAAAATGCACGCATTCAACAAATATAATATTTTCATCTGTATTTTAGATAATAAGACAATTAACTCTAATTTTGATCCAGTATATGGCGGGTATGATAGATGGAGATAACAAACCGATATGTGGCATCCTCTAAATTAAAAATAATTTTATTGATAATAATGATATTATGTTCTACTTTAATCATATTTATAAAATCATTTACAATTAATAATGCAATTATTTTACTAAAACAAACTTGAACTAAAAACAAAATTACGAAGAAACAAAAATACAACAAACTATACATAACTAAATTAACTAAAGGTGGTCACATCAATTCATAGGTTAGTTATTATAAATTATAGTATTATTTTAAATTCTAAAATAATGGTAAATTATTTTACCACGCAAATCCTTTAAAATGAAACTGAAAACAACTTTTTCAGTTATATAGATTTAAATAGAAAAAGTATTATTAGGTATATTATTCGCTGAAATTTAAATGCTTACAAAAGCAATAACTAAAATTATTAATTTTTTTTAAATAATAAATTTAATTGGTTTGACATTTTAGGTTTTAAAATTTAATTTAAGAATTGTATAAACTAAATATCAACTGAATTTTAAAATAAAAAAAAAAATCATTAAAAACGGAAATGCAACATATTTTTTTTAAATAGTATTTTTTACACTTTTGAAAATGACTGTAAGTTAAAAAAAAAATGATGAGTATCATATACAGTGATACCTTGATAACTCAAATCTATAGGGAATAAAAGAAAAATTGAGTTCCAGAAATAATTGTAAGAGCCAAAATGTTCTTTTGAGTTATCGAAAAATTGACTAAAAGACTTTGAGTTATCAAGGTTCCACTGAATATTTAACTTCAAATATTTAAAAAAGCTATATTGTATTTTTGGAGTACTTTTTTTCCATAAAAGTTTTACCTATCTTAACAAAAATAAAACACAAGTCATATAACTTATTACTAATTTATTACAACTTATAATCATGTACACAGGCATTTATAGAGATAATTTTGAGGTAGAAATATAATTTTCAACAAAAATATGGAAGTTAAATGAACTTTGTAATTAGTAGTAATTCCACTGTATATAGCAACTATTATTCTGTTGTAAGTATATGAATTACCATTTTTACAGAATAAAAATGAAAAAATAACATTTTTTGTATTTTGCTACTGCACAGTGCATACACAATTTTTCCTTTATAATTTATATAATTAATTGTATAATAAACTTCTTCCAAAAATTGAATATATAAAATGTAATTGCATTAACTTAATTTAGTATTAGAATTTTACTATATTACAGTTGTAATTTCAACTGTCGAGACTAGGGACGCAACAAAAACTTGCCTGAAGGTTAATAACTTCAAAATCAGGGTTATTAATTTATTAAGATGGACATCCCACAATATACATATAAATACACTAGTGACAATATCTATGAATATGATAGGACAAAGTTGTATGCTATCTTTTTTTAACATTGTCCCAAATCTCTCTCTACGTTCAGTCAAAATCTTTATATTATTATCTATGCATCACACACACTCGCACCAGCATATTATGTTGTCTCCCTCTAAACAAACATGCAACATAAAAAATTTTTGTTCTACAAAACCAATTTTGTATCATTAGTTTTAATATTGGAGTGAGTTGACTTATCATTAAACATAAAGGTAAAATGTTATCTGTATTTATATATAAGTTTTTGTTTTCATATTCAATTTTCAGAATTTTCAAACAAGTTATGAGTATTTACCTATAAACTTAAAACTGCAGTATTTAATAAGTAATGAGTTAACTCACTTAAAAATTGAAAAATCGCAAAAGGAAGAAGTGCAAACACAGTGTTCTTGCTTATAAGTTTATTAATAGATAAAAAATCAACCAAAAATTAGTTCTGCTGAACTTAAATTTCCTATGTTGTATGTTTGTAAAACGGAAACAACACGAATCCTCTAAATAATTTTGTATATCTATGAATTTTATTCTCAATTTAAAATAAGTTAGATAAAAATTTAATAACCATTTATAATAAAATATATTTATCCAACCAGCTGAGAAATAATGCACAATAATTTACACAGACTCACATAACGCCCTCAAAAACTTAAAGCCTGTAAAGACAATCCTAAAAATAACAACACCATATGGCTATATGCACTCAAATAATGAGTATGCGTTTTAAAACCAAAAAGAACATCAGATTTGTCAGGGTACCAGGTTGTAATAGTATTACTGGAAATGAAAAAGCAGACAAAGTAGCTAAAAAGTCAACTAAAGAACCGGGGTTTTCCAATTTTTGAATGTACAAGTGCATGCACACTTCAATGTTTTTAGTGCATTAATAAATTCACAGTTCTGATGATAACTAATACTGTACAAAACATTTGCCACAGTTGATATTCAAGAAATATTCAAGAAAAGGAATAAATGTGACATTAATTATGCAAAATCTATTAAGTTTTAACTGTCATACTACCTATAATTTAGGGTACTCCATATAACGAACAAAGATAATTTCCACTCATGAAATAAGTAATGACTTAAACTACTTGTCATTGGTCCTGTCATAATCATACATACAAAATACATTTGTACCTACATAATATAAAAACAAACATTTAAATAATATAGAAACTGAATAACTATAAATTATTAAATATTATATAAGTAATACATTGTCTTATAAAATCATCACCAAAATGTAGTTTTAAGTTTTTAAGTATTTAATATGTAGAAATGTTTTACAGTAATATACATATACAATACTTAAATTAATGTAAATATCATAATGTTATAAAATTCATATTAAAATGTTACAAGTGTACGAGGGTTATATAGCATTACAACAGTACTAAAATGACACAAGTGTACAAGACAAGTGTGGTAACTTGAACACAATCCTCAAACAAAGTTTTACAAAGAATGATAACACGCGGATGGTGTTTGAGCAGATTTTATCTTTTAATCAAAACTGAACAAATTATATACTAAAACTGCCAACTCAATATTTATTTATGTGCTAAATTTGCACAATAAAAGTTGAATACCTTAAGTATATATGATTATTTAGATATATGTCTTAGTTAGTTGAACATAATATGAAATATTTTTTTGTTTATTTACTTTATATTACCTTATAGTTATAAAAATTTTTAAATTTTAAAATTTGTTTTTGTGTCATAATCTAAGACGCTTAAATCGTACATATCCTAGGTCCTCTAGACTTGTTTAGTATTTAATAAACAAAAAGAAATTTAATCACAACTTAATAAATTGTAACTTATGTTCAGGCCCAACTGTGAACCCTCTTTTTTTATACCTTTTATGTTAAATTTTAGTATTAGATCAAATTTACTTGTCTTATAGACAAAGAATAGATTGTAAATAAATTATAAAATTCAAAAAAAAATAATTTTTTATTATTTACTATTGAATATTTTTTTAAATCCAACAATTTCAAAAAAAAATATTATTCTTACATTAAAATATATCAAATCATAATAATTTAATTAAAAATTACATTGACGAGTATTTAATTGCTGCATTTTCAAAGGATTAATGACTTTGAGTCTAAACAAAATAATACCTACGTATAATATTTTAAATATATTATTAGAGTATCCAGAATTACATTAAAAAATCAGAGTGGTCCGAATAAGATATTCTTATGATTCCTGCTAGTTCTTGAACATAACATTTTTATGACTTTGAGTTTAGTATATAAATATAGAATTGTAAAATGTTGTGAGCATATATACATATAATTGATTGGTTATTCCAAATTTTATATTAAAAAACTATCCAATAAATTAATAAAATAATTTAGTTATTTATAAAAAATTGATTAAATATGAAATAATAAATACTCAAAGATAAAAAATATCAATCATTAACATAGATATTATAATTATTTATTATTAAGCACTTACAATAAAAAATAGGCGGTTTATTATATTAAATATTAACTACAATAAGAAAAAAATGTATCTGTGGGAAAGGAGATTAGAAGTTAGAACACTTAAATCTTAATTTTTATTATTGTGGTGCAGCTACTAAAATAGGAATAAAACCATTTATAGTATTTTTGTACAATTTATTATAGGGAAAAATTTTGTATCATAATGTTAAGTAACTTATAATTGTGAAATGTATAGTTGTAATGTTATATATACCACTTTTAATAATTATAAACACTGAATTGGAGTTGGTAAATATATATTTATGTATATTGGTATATACATTTTTTTAAATAAAAATTCAAATAATTTGTTAGATATTTTTATGTGGTTTAATAATTTCAATATTTATAATAAAATAAAACAATTTAAATAAAGATAGAATGCATGATATTTTTTGCATTTAAAACAACTTTTTTCAGAAGTAGTTTAAGGAGGGAAAATGGAATGCTGTCCTCCAAAGTATCTACCAAAAAAAAAAAGATTTAGGTACAACTGCTATTTCATATGTTTAACATTAATTTGTTTAACAATGTAACATTTTAACATATAAATTATATAGAATAAACAATCCTCTTCAATTAATTTTAATAGTTTCACTGAATCCCCTCTTAATCTAATTGTTTTTTTTTTAATTTTTAATCATAGATTTTGAACACTTATTTAAAAATGCACTTAAGGTATTACTATTAATGGTTCTATAATGTCATAAACAACTATTTAAGGTTAATAACATACAGACATTAGATTAATTATAAAATTAATTAGTATAGATTTATTTGTATAGTTACATTATTAGGCACGATTAAGGGAAGTTTTAAATTGTCAAAAAAATTATACTTATTTGTTTTTGCTCTACCATCCCACTGTAATAAATTTATCTCCCCACCAATCTTGTTTAATATAACTTCACCACTAGCCCACCATAGATAAATAATAAGTTTCAATATTTCTTAATAGATTTTAATAATAACGGAAAAAGTGCATCATTTTATTAAATAAAAATTTTAAAATATATAGTTATTGTAAATAAATAAAAAATATATACCTAATAAATTTTAAAGTATTTATTTATAACGGAGACTAAAACTTTGGTATCTTTTAAAATAGTTTCAAATGGATCTTGCACAATAAGTAATTTTTTTCATAGGAAATCTGCCAATTACAAATCCAGAAAATGTTTATTGGTTCCAACTTCTAAGACGTTTTTTACTGTCCCATTTACACAACCAGCAATATCTCAGTGTTTTAAGTATGTATCCCTATACCAGAATTAACAAAATTATGACATGAGAATGTTTAACTATATAATGATCGAATCTAGATTTTTATAAATTATTATAAGCTTTCCAATAGAGTAATACTAGGGAGAGGGCAAATTGGACAGTACCTTAAGGCACCAAAAATTGTAAGGTTTAAATATATATGTTGAATAAAGGCGCCAATGTTAGTTAGCATAGCACTGCTTTCCAATAAACTGATATTATAGATCCTGGTCTTATATATTTCTGTATAATGGGTAACAAAGTTTTTTGATCAATCAAAAAGGATGTGGCAGAGTGTTAATAAACAAGAATGACCGGGCAATTAAGTACCAAAGATAGAAAGCATTATAGATTTGTATAGATAACTAATAGAATAAATAAACCAACAAACATTTACCCATGCAATTTTGAAAGTGAATGCTGAATCAATAACTAATTCATATACAATACAATACAATACAATACATGAAGATAGTAATTTTGTACATATATAATAATGAAAATATTTATTTTGCAGTGATATTAATAATAACAATTCAAGAGTAGGTAATAATAAGACTCAAAAACAATATCAATTAAAAAAGTTAATAAAAGAATATGTAGGTATGGTAAGTTATTTAAATAACATGGAAAAAGTCTCATTAAAATAATCCCCGATCTCTCTAATCTTATAAACTTACAATTAAATATATTTTATAAATTATATTAGACAATAGGTAGTTGAATGTAATACAAATCAAATAGGTATAAGATAGTTATTAAACTAATTAGGATTCAGGATAACTTCCAATAATCCAACTTTATATCATAACAAAAATGCATACACCTTTCTACTTGTAATGCATCACGAGTAACATAATGTTTATATTAACCTAATATCATTAACTAAAAAAAGGGTAACAAAATTCCTTAAACAATAATTAAATCAAGTTAGATTCTAATAATATTTAGACAGTTATAATTGACTGTACCTAACCTACCTCCTACACCTAGTTTTCTTTTTAATTAAAGTAAAATACAAAAAAATTGATCAAAAGTTAAACTTAAACCAAGATTTTTAATGAAAAATAAAAATTTTATTAAAAAAAAAAAAAAAAATACAACTGATTACTTATAATTATAGGAATAATTATTTCTTTTAAATATAATAGATTTCAATAAAAACCCAAAGATCATCAAATATTTCCTAAACAGTTGTTTGTAAATAATTTAAGTATCTAATAATATTGACAGACAAAATAAAATTCAAAGGTGGAGTAATTGTCATTAATAGTGTTTTAAAAGAAATAAAAAATGTATGCCCATCATAGTACTAATAACGTTATATAAGTTATTAAATAATTATTGCTTAGCTATAATTGATGAATATAGAAAAATATAATTAAAAACACAATGATTTAGTATTTACAGCCATAGGACGCACTAGGATTCACCGATGTAGGTATGAAATATTATAACTACATTAATTGAAAATAACTATTTAAAAAAATATTCATTGTGTGTTAAATTAAATAGTGAACAGAACCCATCATACGATCAAAATTGTCATGTGAAACCCACCATCATAATCCTAGTGCTACTTCAAATGTGAAACTTTGAAATCTGGTCAATCAAATTAGTATTGATGTGAGAATAAAAATTATAAATTATAAAGGCAAGTTCAAGATACCAACTACATAATATACTGATCTGAACACATACATACCTTGTGAACAATACAAATACAAACCTAAAATATGCACAATTAAGTATAAACATGAACTTGTTAAAAACACTAGCGCAAAAATAGTATTGCACACACATATGCGCGCGTGAGTGTGTATAGAATATAATATTCACAAACAAACGAAACGTACGTTGTAGACTAATAAACACAATATATTGCAATATAGGTAAGGTACTTTATAACAATAATAACAAAATTTATATAACTCATATTACCTGGTGGTGGTGTTGTTGACTGTCGTCGTCCTAGTCCACACGGCAAAGTTCACGCGCGCGCACTTATCACAGCAATACCGTCGAGGATACCATTGTCCCTGTGCCGTCCATGTTATCATCAACGCAACGACAAAATAATACAATAATTATAATATTTTCCGCCGACTTGGAACCCACGACGAACCGAGTCCAGTGTTGGTATGTGGCAGGGAAATTCCCTCCGCGCAGGGAAATTTTAGATAAAAAATTATTTCAAAAGGGAAAAAATGAGATATTTGAACTCGTTTTACATAAGAAAAAAAAAACGGAAATTGTATCGTTTTATTTTGCATCACGAACACGACGAATTAAATGTAATAGACATCGTGATTCATGGGCCGGACGTCTGGACATGGTAATTTGTTATTGATACACCCCTCCCCTTCAACACAACAAGTAAATCGTAGATATCACACTTTATCATTATCACGTTATTATCAAATAATGTTATATTCTGTAATTCTGTGATAGTACCATTCAATATAATATACGGAAACTATTTTTTTTTTATTTATATATAGATATGTATTAGCAGTGTTGTATGTCGAAGATTGAAGTCAGCCGCCATATGCGTGGAGGTAAATGTTTAAATTATTGTCTTATCAATACGGTATGATAACATGATGGTATTTAATATAATCCATGAATATTTTTTATTTGAATGAGTTACATTCTTAAAATATTTCCGTTTATTGTTTAAATTATTCAAGAACAATTGTTTTTGTATTAATCATTTTTTCCTTAGAAATGTTTATATATATATATATTGATTTTTAATTGATTCAATATGTTTTGAGCACAATTTAATCACTGTTTTTTTAAAGTTAAATTATGTTTTTCAAAATTTGAAGTTTAAAAAAAAAAATGTTCATTTATTATTGAAGTAGTATTAAAACAGTTTTTATTTATGATTTGTGTAGTTTAAATTTTGTATGGTTTAAATAAATATTCAAATAGTAGAACTCGAGTACCTAACGACCTAACCCGAGTATGCTAACAAAATTATTATTTAAATTAATAATTTCAAGTGTAGATATTGACTTCGATATGGGGACAATGAGCATGACAAGCTCTTAATTGGTTATGAAGTGTCGGTTTGTTAGAGTCTACCAAACAAAAACATTTAATTATTCAATTTACTAACATTGAATACAAATAAACAAAATAAAAAAATACTACACATTCTAATGACTTTTTTAATTAAAAATGTTATATAATAAACAATACATTTACTGGTTCTAAAATAATATGGTTTTTGTTAATTTCTGTATTTGACTAACCATATTCTTTTAAAAGTCATTAGAAAATTGCTTAATATTGTAATTGAACACGTAAGTGTTTTTTTTTTTTTATAAAATGGGTGATTATATTTTATGTGGTCTGTCTGTAGAACTTTAATGTTCACAACTTAAACTATTAAAAATACATAAATCCATCGCAAATGTATAACTAACATAGATTTTTTTTTTTTTAAATTGATTTCATTGATTTTTTTTCGAGTTATTAGTTAAATACAAATAGTATTTTTTTACCCCTTTAATTACTTTATACAAACTCTAAAACTAATAATAATAAAAATAATTTAGCATGCAACTGAAGAACAAAATTATATTATGCTCAATAAAAGTTTGACATTAATGAAATGATTAAAAGAAACTAACACAATAAATATGTTTTGAAATTGTAATAACAACATAATCTGTTATAATATAACATTATAATAAAGCTTATTAAATATTAGTTATTTAGTTCATAGTCGCTCATGAATCAATGAATACACGGATGAATTAGTACTATTAAGTAGGATTAGTTCAACCTACCACCTACCAAATTACAAATAATAAAATAAATTACTACTTTTTTTTTTTTATATATTTAATAATAATAGCAGTATAAATATATGTGGCTCGGTGTGGCGCGGTTGTATCACCCAACTGCGGAAATGCTCTACCATAAGTAGAGTAATAATAAGTATCTATAAGTATGTGCATACCGGCGGCCAGTGTTGCTAGCTCCTAGATGGGTGACCATCCGGGTTTTTAGCAACAAATCCTTACCACATATATATAATCGTGTTCTAATCAACTGTACCCCACAATAAACTTACTATAAAAATCTACAAACTAATAGTCATAGATGCTTTAACACATTCATTACAGTAGCCTACTCAATTACAAGGTACAATTGACACCTACTGTGCATCAGAGTATTTACATACTTGCTCACTTTTTATTTTTTCAGGCCGTTGAGAAATGCTAAAAAAAATTAAATAAACTGAAAAAAGTTGTAATGGGCTATGACTTATTAATTTATTGTGGTGTAGTGTACACGCCCAGTGTGTAGATATTTGTATTGTCATGCGTATCTCACTCCGACTAGTCGCCGATTGAGAAGTATGATATCGTCGAACCTGACTGGTCCGTGTCAATATATACTATAATCGAATCTAGTCTCAAAATCACTGTACAAAATATGACAATAGGTACCTAATTAATATTATTAAATGAAAATTATTCAATTTATGTACTAAGTGTTAACTATATTATATTATTTATACAATAATGAGCGTGTCTGTGTGTGCACAGTGCGTTCGTATGATAAATGACGAGTTTTTTTTCTATACTTGATACCGCGACGACGCATTACCAGTTGTCGGAAACATTTTACTTGGCGAGGGGAGTTACGATGGTCTGGTGATGGTTGTGGCGGTGTTGGTCGGGAGGAGAAATAGGAGACGACAAACGATGTGTACACGATACCGTAATGGTTTATTATTTATTTAAAATATATGTATACATTTTCATTTAATGGCACGTAAAAAGCGATTCGAACTGCACAAACAATTGATATAAAATAAACATCAATAAGTAAATATTATATCAAAAAAAAAAAGTAATATTTAATCAAAAAAGGTAAAACCGTATACGAATAGTCAGTATTCGAAAAAAAAAAGCTCCGAAAAAAAGCCCTGGAAAAAAAAGCTTTTATATCATAATACAGTAAAAAAAAACCCGCCTATAGAAAAAAAGTCCCGTACTAACTAAATACATAACACTTTTTTATTATAATGTATATTTTATAATTTTAAATTTTTAAGCAATATAATCTATATTTCAATATAAAACTTCAAAACTTTTTTTGATATAAGTATCTATAACCATGTATATAATATTTGTTTATTAATTTTTATATACTTTTATACCATAATATTTAATAAAATTTAATATTTAATAAAATAATACACCAAATATTTTAAACTATATAGGCATAAATATACATTTGAAATATAATAGATTAAAGAAATAAATTATAATAATGAAAGTAATTGAAATTTGACTTTATCTTAAAAATGATGAAGATGTTATATTTTATTGTAGACTCCATCTGGAAACTTGATGGTGTCTTAGTATCTACAACATTTTATTATTACAAATGTAGTTTTTTCGTTGATATAGTTATTGTTGTAATTATTTTTAATTAAAAGTGTGTACCTATACATGTTAGGTATGATATTCTATTCAGTACTTATTTTTCGTTCATTTGGTTATTATCGTGTAATGTTTTGATTATTTTTAATTAATAATACGAATATATAATGGAAGTGATTCAAAATAATAATAGAAAACCTCAAATTCCATATGATAGATATTTGTACAACATTCAAAAAGAATGCAAAATTATGATTCGTTGAAGATGTACTAAATCAAGTTCAATGAAGTGTCCCTGTATTTTAAAAACTAATTTAAATATAGATAGTCCAACTTTACTTTCTATTGAACACAATCACGTATACGAAGCGAATAATAACATGCTTTCTTCTGCAGTAAAAATTCAAAAAATTATGAAGGCAAAAGCCAAAATAACGAACGACGCACCTAGTCAAATTTTTTCAAGTGCAATATTAAATGTTCAGGATAGTGTATTAGCCGAATTGTCGAGGGAAAATTACTTAAAAAGAACTATTCGAAATTATAGAGAGTACAAAAATCCACTAAAACTGAGATGTCTGTCAGAAATAATTACTGAAGGTAAATTAAAAATTTTAAAATTATTTTTTAAACCTTCGTTTAATTTTTAAGCAAGATATATGAGTATTTTTGAATTTCAATATCTTACATACTCGCATCTCGCTTAAAAATAAAAATATTGTAAAAGTCAACGTACAATGTTTAGAGACGAGAGTTCAAATATTATTATCATGAGTAACAAACTATAAAAAAATTATGTAAAATTTACCGAACAATTCCTATCTCTAACAATGTTACGCACTTATATTTTCAAATAGAAATTAATTTTTAAAACATATAAGTACTTTTTTAATTTAAAATTTAATAGGTAAATATAAAGAATATGATCAAGAAAGATTTTTACTTTACGATAACGGCCCATTACCTGCAGTGAAAGGCTTATTATGTTTGCCACCAATATAGGATTGTCCTTACTAGCTGAGTCGGATAGATGGTTTAGCGATGGAAACTTTGATATTACTCCTGAATTTTTTTAAACAATTATATGTGTAAAAAAAATCAGTGTTTGTTACAGCTGTTTATTGTATTCTTGAGCGCAAAACTCAAGTTACATACGGGGAAATGTTTAATATTATAATAATTGAAAGTAAAACCCACGATATGTATCCAGCTTCAATAGATACTTACACTTGGATTTTGAATTATTTGTAATAAATGCCGCTAAAAATATTTTAGGATACCACTTTGCGATAAATAAGTGTTTTTATCATTTTTGTCAGTCGACTCTTAGAAAATTACAAAAATTTGGTTTGGAAACCATTTACAAAGAAGATAGAGAAAGAAAGAAGAAGATATAACTTTAGAAAGTATTGTGGTACGTATGATCGGTGGCTTATCTTTTCAGCCTCTAGATAAAGTGCTAGATGGAATAACGTGCTTGAAAGAAAATACCAAAATATACCACCTCATGCAGAAGATATTTTATTTTATTTTGATTTTTACTATGTAAATGGTACATATAGGCGAGTAAGAACTGCGTCCTTGCGTTTGCGTAAAATACCTTCCATATTTCCACCGTCTACATGGAATGTACATGAATTAACATTAAAAGATGGGCATCGCACCAACAATACCATAAAGGGTTGGAATAATCGTTTTTCAAAGATCTATGGTTATAAGCATCCTACTATTTAGAATTTGATTAAAAAAATTAAAATGGAAGTTACTGCAGACCAAGCAAAATAGGCTTGTTAAAATAGCATGTACAAAATAGGTTAAGTGATGTAGGATATTATTGAAGTGCAAAATTTGGTACAAAACAATTAATCGAAAATCGCTTAAAACATTTATGTATGGAAATTAAAAATAATGATATAAGTACTTATATTAAATTATCTAATGGCGGTTAGTCGCAACATTAGAAAGTAAACATTTTAAACATTAACGTTTTAAACATTTTTTAAATTATATACAAACGACAAGTCGACAAATAACAATTATTTTAATTCTTTTTTCTTTAACCTTTTTTTTTAATTATGTACAATTGACAAATGACAGTTATTGACAATATAAAATGCAGATTGTAGCTATACTTGTATATTTTATAGTAAGAGTAATACATGTTAAGGAATGTTATTGAACTATTTATTATATATATTTATTTTATTATAACAATTTTTAACATTAATTGATTAATGTTAGGTGTATTAGTTTATTAAATATTATTATGACATAAAACTCTAGAGGTATATACAAATTATTAAAAAGGAATAAAAGAAAAAAAAATGTATTTAGTTGTTATAGGGCTTTTTTTCCTATAGGCGGGGCTTTTTTACCATATTTTAATGTCTGGGCTTTTTTTCCTAGATTCGAATAGTCATTGATATTGAATATCAATGTAAAATATCAATATTCAATGGCGAATAGTACACACACACTTGTACGTGCGTTCGAACATTTTATAAGGTTATATTATAATATTATATTGTTAATTATTATTATATTTATGATTTATAATAGTATTTATTTTTATATTAGAACGAGTAACGACACGTCGACACTAACCACCGTGGATGTGTCCTGACACCTTGTGTGTATGATCGGGTCAATAATCGTAGTGATGACACTCGAATGAATGAACGAATGACAATCGGAAATTTATTCTTTGGTCTTCGACAATTTATGAACAATATCAATACGACGATACAGTTATTAATATTTTATGTATAATTTATTAATATTATTATCGTTTTCGGTCGCGTACGAAACGTACTACCATCGATATTTGGTTTTAAATTATGTCCAATAGCAATACGCACGAGTGTACGAAATATAACAACGAATCAGTTTCAACAGTAGGCATTCGTGTATGGGTATGGCGTACCAACAATAAAGCAAATACCTACTCGTTTTCTGACAACGCACGCCGCGCCGTAGCTAATAACCATGTAGGACGGCTCGAGTGTATGCGTTGTATATAATATATTTATTATAAATTGTAATATTGTACAATATTTTAATAATAATAACGTGTAGCCGTGTTGTAGGTTTTACCATATTGATTATGAACGCTATAGATTGCTCACTGGCCGTCTTTTCATCAATGCGGTAAAATGTACCTATATAATTGGAAAGTTAAAAGAAAAATCAATGAAATGAATACGTTCAAAGCTTTCGATTTTAAACAATTCGTCGTGCAAAATTCAAATGAAATTATATTTTTGTATATGAAGTACAATTATTGGGAAAATCCGAGAGTAGATAATAAACATTTTCGAAATGCTGCTAAGTATAATAACTAGGTACTAACTAAAGGAATATTAAAAAAAAAGTGCAAGGAATTAATTAGTTATTGTAAATAAAAAGTTATGACAAATAAATTTAAATAAAATATTTTTCGTCTAATTTAAATTCTTTATAATTTATTATATGGAATATTTTTGTAGACGTGTGAATATGTGATGCATTTATTTTGTATTGCATTAAAATAAAATACAATTTTTTTTATAAGTCTATATGAACCATAAAATATGTTTACTATATGTTCAGCATCCTGCAGTATATTCAATGTATTTTTTCACTACGCCGACTTCAATTTATGCGTTTAAAAAACGTATCCTCAAATTATCTACAATGATTAGGGTTACCATATTTGGTTAGGGTTTCGTCGGGACGTTTTATAAAATTTAGGATGTATTATATAAAAATACTCAATTTTGTAATGAAAAATTGTAACTCTTTGTTTTAGATAAAATATTTGTTTATTGATTAATGTTAAATAAAAAAATATTTTTAATTTATTGCAGAGTTTATTTACTTAGGTGGCCATATTTTTCAGAAGATTTTGCTTTTTTCATAAGTTCTTTGTTTCCTTTAACATATTTGTAGAACTCTGCGCAAGTCATGTTATAATTAACTTGACACTGTAAAATCGACTCCACAGTCTCTGGGATTTCGTCCATCTAGACCGATATTAATGGAAAAACTCGAGATCGAAAATCGCAGAAAACCCCACCGATACGATTCTCAAAACAATCAAACTATTGAGAACAAGTGTTCAACGTAAACAATAATATATTTGATATTTTTTTTATATTGATATGTGGCCGATTTAATTGGATTTGAATCGCATATGTTTAGTCATACAAGTTTAAAAACATAATATTTAATTTTCGTATGTAATAATGCAAAATTTGCGAAATTTGCAATGCACAGTTTCAATCGGGACATTTTAGTCATTTGTCAGGATGTCAGGACAGAGAGCCAAATAACGCGGAGATAGTCCCGATATATCGGGACGGATGGCAACCCTAACAATGATACAAATCATACTTTTTCGTGTCTTAAGTTTCTAACGACGTTTTATTCTAATCTATATTCTGTAATGATATGGTGGCCAGAACAACATACAGAACACAAAATCTGGTGTCGGCATCGTACTATTACTGTATAGGAAAAAAACACAACTAATATACTGTTACCGATATAATATTATTATTGTTTTACTATTCAGTGTTTACGATCGGCGATCGGTGACACCGTTCCGGTAGTCGGCACCCGGCTGTCAAGTGACGGGTAAAAACCTGTTTTCCCCGCACCGCACCCGATCGTCGTCATAAGCGGTCGAAATAAAATAGGAATTTATATTATAATGTTCCAATTTCTTATCGGCATCTATTGGGAGTTTTATTTCACAATAACGACGGCAACACGGCCGGCTATATAGCGATCCATTAGTCGTGTTGAATAATATTATTATTATTATTATTATTATTATTTTATAATCAATGGTACTAAAACACACGCGTAGGTTACTCTTTATATCTTTTTCATGGCCTGTACAAACGTATAGTGCTGCAACGCAGCGGCGAGCGCATGTGCGTATGCGTGCATACGGCGACGCGCACGAGCTGGTCCGCGTGCGTGAACGCGGCGCGCGTGGTGTCTGTCCGCGAGCGCGTGTTCAAGCCGCGCGCTGCTGGCGCACATGACAATTATTTCTCGGAACGTGCTCGTCTATCAGTGTACGGACGTCTGCACTTAGGGCGTCAGCTGTTGTTGTTGTTGTTGTTGTTGTTGTTATGGTGGTGGCGGTGGTGGTAAGAGTAAAATGGGCAGTAGTTGCGATGGTTCGGGTGTAACTTGTGGCAATTGCTCGACACGTGTCATGTACTCGTGTACGCCTTGTGCGCGTCGATGCCGGTCTCGTATCGATCGCCGAGTACGTTGTGTTGTTGCGCACGCCCCTGACGACAGTACGCTACGCCGTGCCCGTCCGGCGACATTCGGACCGCACGAATCGATAACGCGACAGGATATCGTGGCGTATAATATTTATGGTTTTGTCGCAGTAATGAATCGTGGACAATTTTCCCCCAATACATTTTTTAATGCGGACACGTTCTCCCAAATGTTTTAAAAATGTCTAATTTTGTTTTAAGACAGAAAACATTTCCAAATATTTCCATAAATATAATAAATTAATGATGTAACGAAACTACTATTAAATATTAAAATAAAAATTAATGTTTAAAACAAGTATTAAAATAATCGCAATATTTTATAAAAACCCATTGCAATTATAGTACTTATGTTAGGCACCATCTTTAAAAAAAATTATACAATATCTATTGGACACAAATACAGAATACAAATTTCTATTATAATAATAAGTAAGAAAGTGGGTACCACTCTGCTATACAGAAGGTGTCGAGTGGGTCACTGTAATGGACTTGTTAAATTTGAATTCAGTGATATAATATCATTGTATACGAAAAACGATTCTGAAAGAAGACAGTCTGTCAGCGTACATTAATAATTATATTTTAGAATATTATTGCTGTCAAAGAAATTAATTTTACTATTAATAATACACTTGGCTGAATTAAATTTTGCCGAAATCATTGTATTTGAAAATGCCATTGCGTATATAAAATATAATAATATAGGTACTATAAAAGTTTCGAGTCCCCACGAATAATATTTTTAAAGTACATCGAATTATACTTCATATAAATATTTAATTTTGTTCAAATTTAAACTTAAAATGTCTATAAAAAACAAATAAGTAAATATAGTTTTTAGATTTTTTGGTTAAAATATTAAGAATTCACGAGAAACTTTGTTTTAAATTTTCAATCCTTAGCTATAAAAATTGAACAATTTTTACATTTTTAACTACAAAATAATTTGTATATTTTCGACATTTTGATTATTTTTGTTAAAATTTAAATGCTCATAAAAAAAAGTGTGACTATGTATTTTTAATATTTTTAAAATACTATTACAATAACTTTGTAACTTTCAAGTGTTTTGACCGAAAGAAAATTTTTTATATAAAATTGGAAAATATATGCTAGACATGAATTATATTTGTCTGGAAAAATATTTTATCGGAAATGTATTTTGTTAGATACATATTTTGTTAGAAATGTATTATGTCGGAAACGTATTTTCCATGAACAGTAATTCTCAGAACCATATTTAGTCGGAAAAGAAATATATTTTTTGGAAACGATTTTCATCAGAAATGCATTTTATCAGAAATATATATGGTTGGAAATGTATTTTCCATTAACTTTATTTGTAGGAACTATATGTCGTTGGAGACGTATTTTCATGGAAAATATTTTGTTGGAAATTTATGTTGTGGGTTATGATAGAGAGTTCCGAAAAAATATATTTCCAACAAAACATGTTTCCAAATAAATATGATTCCGAGAAAATACATTCCAAAAATATAAACATTCTGACAAAATATTTTCCAAGAAAATCTAGTCCCTAATTTTTTTATTGATATTTATAGAAAAAAATTGAAAATTTCTTATAATTAATAATTGACTATAATTTATAATTGATTCAAAAAGAGTCAAAATATTTTTAAAATTTTATGGTATATAGAAAACGATAATTTCAATTTGGTAAAAAAATCAAATGTTTACGGTTTTCGTTTTTGAATTGCAATAAAATAAAAAAATCATTAGTTTACGAGTCCAATGTCTAATTTCAAAAGTTCATAAAAATAAACTTTTTTTTGTAAAATGTAAGAAAACTTATGGAAAATTTTGTGTTAATTTTTCATATCTTACTTAGGTTTAAAGAAAATTTTTTATGAATTTCTAAATAAAAAATTCCAAATTTTCGTGATTTTTGCGTATTATCGAAATTTTAATTTAGGACGCATATAAAAAAATTATTGTAGACTTGCACTCAACCTTTTTTTTTAATTTTCACTAGATAATAACAAGTTATGGGGAACTTTATATTCAATTTTTAATGATTGATAAAAATTTGTATTGACAATAATAATAAAAAAAAATAAATAAACCGAAAATTTTTTGTCTTTAAATAACTCAAAAAGAGTCAAAATATATTGAACATTTTATGACGTGTGAGGTCTTTTTATAATCATTTGGTGAAAATTTCATGTAGCTATAAATATTTTTTTTGAGTTACTCCAAAAAATCAAAATTGTTTTTGTTAAAACCTGATTATGTGGAAAAATTTCCGTTTTTTCTTATTTTTTTTTTATTTTTCCCGACGCATTTGAAAACCACTGGGACTTTTTAAAATTTACCTGTGAGAAGTATCAACTAGATTTATTTTCCCGTTAGAAAAATTGCTAATGAAGAAAATTGAAGTATTGTTTGAGTTGAAAAAATGTTTACAGATAGAAAAAAATACACGTCATTCTAAAATTAATACATTTTTCGCTCCTTTCGAAATCTTATATAATAACTAAAAGATTTTTTGAATAAAATATAATTAATAATTGATAAAAAAAAAATGGCTAGATATTCCAATATATTGTAATAAGAAAAAATTAGACAACAAATAAGAAACAATTTTTGTACTAAAATACATTTTTAAAAATACTGTGGGTGGTAATGTCCGGAGGGGCATCATTTGGAAGGGGGGTGTTGGGCATGGTGTGTGACAGCACCACTAACTTAATAGTGTTTATTATTGGCATTCCATTAATGTTTCCATGCGCTGTTAATTAACTATTAAATATGAATAAAATATAAATGCATGCAATATATATTACATATATATATTATATATATATAAATCATATATTTTTTGTGTAAATATTGTTTAATTTTAAAATTAAAGTGAATTCCTTTGAACCGCATTTGCTTTTTTTCTCCGAATAGTAGTAAAATAGCTTTAGTTGGTTTCTTTAGTTACTTTTAAGCTTTCAATACATTGAAATGCTAACTATTTAAAAAGTACAAATGAACAATGTAAATTAGTTGATATAATTACCTATTTTAATTAGAATTATAAAAGGGAAAGAGATAATATTAACATAATTTAAATGGCCTGGTTTAATGTTAAAATTGGCCTGCCTAAAAGCTCGCACACCCAGAAAAATAACTGAAATGACGCCCCTGAATGTCTACTTTAAAAAAATGTATCGTAGGAAGTTATCCTACTACACCAAAACTAGTTGTGAGGAAAATGTTCAGCAGGAAATTTTCCATTTACCCATATTAATATTGTATTAGTGAACGCTTTCGACCAGCCGTCATGATACAGATAAAAACGGCACAATAATATAGTAATTAATAATAAAAAACTTCAAAATCATGTAGAAAATGTTTTATAAGTACTTCCATTATTTGTAATATATAAAACTTACTTATATAAAAATAGCTGATTAAAAATATTTAAATTATTAGTTTACTCCTGTTGAAAGTCAGTATAGGAAATAACAAAAATAGTTATTATACATTTACAATATTACCTATGTCTACAATACAAAATTATAAATTATGGGTTGATGTAAAAAAAATAATATATGTAATAAAAGGCAAATTAGAGCATATTATTATGCTATATTTGATTTAAATCAAAATACACAAAAATTGTTTGCTCAAAAATTTGTGAGGTATCTATAACATACGTTTTTTAATTTGATGATAATCAATATTTAAAAAAAATGTATCTTATAACATCAGAATTTTAATTAATCTAATATAAATAAAAATATTGTTAATGGGTTTATTCACTTCATTAAACTAGTTTGTTTATAAATAATAATTTATTATTAAGTAGCATGTAAAATTCTGCTATTGTGTATTCGTAATATTATTATTTTAAAATGCTATAAATTAAAATATTTAATATATAATATCATTACTCTTTTTCACCAACACAAGCTTGCTTAAAGGTGGTTGATATCATTTATACTGTATGATTTTATAATAAAAATATATATACACATTAAAAAATATTGTATGTATATATAACTATTATATAAATCCTTCACATGAAATTTGATAATTACATAAGAATTGGAAAAATAACTGACACGGAGCACATAGGTATAAGTAGTTTGAAAAAACAACCTTAAATAATTACTATAATTGACTGTTATTTGAATGAACAAAATAATAATTTTGAAGCAATTAGTTGCCTAAGTAACAAAATTTATTAGATATTGGCATCCATTTATGAATATTATTTGTGCATGATTGCTAATTGTTATTCTATATGCATAACAAATAATAATTATTGTAAATTATTGTACACTTAAATAACATATAATGACTTTTTTGTCAATGTCAAAAATTTTTTGTTAATGACTCATTATTCAAAAACATTTAAAAAAAATGTCCTTAATTTTTTCAATAAATTGATTCTAAGATTGTTTAATTTGTGACACAAATGTAATGGGGACAATAGTAATAATAAAAAACAGAAGTAGGTTGTAGGTCTTAGGAATAGAATATTGATTCATATATTTGTGCTTCTATTTTTACAAAGATATTTTATTTATTATAAAATTTATAAGAATATACGATGGTATTATATTATATAATGTACCTATTATTAATTGAATATTTTTCTATTAGTGTATAATATAATATGTTGAACTCTTCATTTTTTCCAAAAACATTAGATAATATGTTATATAATAGTTGCCTATTACATAATATTATACGATATATAATATTGTTATTAATTTATAAGTCGATACCGACGTACAATAGAGAAGTATAAATAGCCCCAGTGGCGTAATTAAGTAGCTATGCTTGAAAAGTCTTCTCTGCTGGGATTATTTTATCTAAGTGCAGACAAAATTCACAAAATAAACATTTTATCAATTTTACTTTGTGTTGTATTGCTGTTCACGTTTTGATAGATACCGAGTTGAAAATATATTTACGGTTTATTTTATATTTTAGAATAAGAGCAAATAACTCCAGAAGACAATTAATGATACCAGCAATTAGCAACCCATACACCACCATAGCATAATACATTAGTCAAGATGACTAGGGATACCGTCCATTATCCACACGGTTGACAAGGGGACATTTATCAGTTAGTTGTTAGGTACCTGTCAGTCATCATCATTCTCCAAGATTAATGTGGCTTTATGCTAAGCTTTTTTTTTATTCCTGCCAGAATAGTTTATTATGAATAAAGACCGGATTATTATACAGCTAACATCTAAAAAATGATTATTAGGAATTATATAATACATTTTTCTTTATAGGTATTTCAAATTTTATTTTTATTGCTATATATTGTTTATAATATTATTATTTATTAGTTGGCATTAACTAGTAGATATTATATAAAAATATAAAATTTAAACTGATTTACAATATTTGATTAAAATGTATTATCATGTGCATATCTAAGATTTGTTTTGTAAAATTATGACTTGTGTCACTTAATATGTATTTTAATTGTGAAAACACACTTTCTGCATCGACACTTGTTATCGGGCATTGTTTGTAGCAGCATATAAATTATAATAGCAGGATCTTATTTACATCATTTTCATTTATTGAATCATTGTGTAGTTTTAAAATATTGTATCCGAGATTTTTATCAAATACTGATTTGAATTTTTATAGAGTATATTTTATTCCTTTTCATTTTCAATTTTCTTTAATTCATCTCTTACTGTTTTAACTACATATATTTGATAATTTTAAAAGGATTAATTACGTTGAATTATATTTTATCGATGATATATTATATAATTATATTATTAGATATAAAAATCCAATACTTTATATAACAACATAATACAACAATGTATAGTAACATAAATTATTAAATAGATGTTATAATAGATTATGGAGGAATAATATTTGTACAAAAGTACTAATTAATATATTTTATAAAAAAAACCTGAAATGTGCAATTTTGTACAAAATAAAACTTTTTTTAAATCAGTCTATATCTCATGATTTGGATTTTCAGCTTGTTTTTATAAAATTTAGAACACGCTATAAAAATATACAATTGCACGGAAACCAATCTTTAGTTATGAGGAATCTATTTTTTTTTACATTTTTAATTCTAAAATATTATAATTAAAAGTTATATGAACTTTCAAATACAAAATAATTTTAATTTAATTAAAATTTGAACTTTAAACGTATATAAAAAATAGGGATTGTGTATTTTCAATATTTTATAACTACTGTACGAACAATTTTTGAGGAACCTTAAATTAATTGCAAGCTTTTTGACTGAATAATATTGAAAAAGTTCACAATTTGAAATGTTATTAAATATAGCTCAAAATAGATTTCAAATTATATTATGTTTGTCTAGAAAATGCTAATGTTAATATATTTTATGTCATAAATGTCTGTAGTTTCTACGGTAATTTATTAATCAATATTCATTATTTTTAATTACAACAAAAACAAAATCAATCTATAGCCGAAGACAAGTGAACTTTGAAAATGTTATTATGTGTATTGTAAAATCATAACACCCTGCTTATGTGTCTTTATTGAAAGGCAATATTTAGGCAATATGCAATTTGACTATCGTTGTGTTAGTTGTCAATATAATAATTAGTGTGAGTGTATGGGTGTGATTGTATACGAGTACCGGGCTATCTACTCACTCCCTGCACTCGTACATATGTCAACGACACCGCCAACCAAATATTTTTTGCTCAAAACACGGTTTACAGGTTAGGTTAGGTTAGGTAAAACACGCTTTACAGGAAAAACTCTCAGGACTCGTAGAGTGGTCTGATTTGATTAATTTTTTTCATTAGAACGAAGACAATTTTCTACTGGACGCATAGGACTTCGATTTTTGATTTTGTAGCTTAGAACAAAAATAATAATAAAAAAAACAAAAGCTTGTGAAAATTGCTCATATTAAAAATCATATTATATAGTTTCGAAATACAATTTTGAAAATTTAAGTTTAATGCCTTGTAAAAAATGTTGATCTTTTAAAAAAAAAAAATTATCGAAAGCGGATCACTTTACTAGGCGTGAGTTTTTCCTGTAAGGCATGTTTTGAGCAAAGAAACAGATCACGTGCAGGCCCCTTAACACCTTTATTTAACGAAAAAATTGATCTGATGTATAAAATACTTGTTAGTTTATCAAGCAGTTATAATATATACAAAATTAAATTGCGTTGCAATCCGTAGATAAACTTAAATACCTTGGTTTGATGCTAAATAGTAAACTTAAATGGAATAATCATTATATAAATGCATTAACCAATAAATTACGTAAGTTCATTTATATATTTAATGAAGTAAAAAACAAATAAAATAACTTATATATATATATATATATATTACTTATTCAATCAATTTTGAATACGGGATAATTGTATGAGGTCAAGCAAATGACTTTTATACCAAACCGTTAAAATCAACTATAATAATAGTCTAATTAAATTCTTGTTAAATAAACCAAAATATGCTAACAATGATTAAGTGTACCACAAACTAATAATACATAACATCAAAGCATTATATTAAAAAAAACATTATAATTGCTTTTTAAAATACAGACATAATGTTATATCAACCGTCAATCATGTTTAAGTTTTTGCTTCAACAAGAATAATTAAAATCATCAGCGAATAGCGTGAAATTTACAGATAGGAAACAACTTTTAGTTATGCCATTTATTGCTATCAGGATTAAAATTACGGATAGTGCTGAACCTCATTTTTCTTGTACAAGTTCTTCGGATAGTTAGTTATTTGTTTTAACTTTAAATGTGCGGTATTTTAAGAAATTTGTTATTACATTTAAAAAGCTACCTTTACAAAGTTTTTAGTTAAGTTTAACTAGAATATTATGTTTCCATGTAGAGTCATATGTGTTGGAAATATCAAAGTTAACTTATTACTAGCCCCATTATTTTTTGTTTTAAGATAATTATTTATACTCCTATTTTTTTAAAAGCCAGTTTGTTGGGGTGATAAATCATTTTTTTATCTAATATACATGTAAGTCAATTGTTAATAATTTATTCCAGTATTTTACACATGGTGTTCGATAGGGTTATCATCCTGTATCCTCCAGGCTTGAATTTGTCTTTTTCTTGTTTTGTAATTAGGATAATTGTACCATTTTTTCCTAGTGTTAGCCAGGAACCCTCGGTAAAAATTCTACTAAAAATTATTAACATTAATTTTAAAGTTTTTATTCCAAAATTTCTTATAAATATTTATTATATAAGATATCTTGTCGAGACCTAGACTATGACTTTTGCATTTGGATAGGATGTGTGCGAGTTCATATATGGTAATTTGACTATTTAATTAAGTTTTATCTGTTAGATTTTTATCCATAGTATTGGGAATTATTTAATTTCTACATCTTTGCTTATAGATTATAAATTGTATATTGTAATTATTATCATTGTTGTTTTTATAGAAGTATTCTCCCAAATGTTTGACTATTTTTTTTTTTATTACTGATTAGTTCGTTAGTATTTTTATCGATAAGGTTTATTTTACAGTTTCTATTAAGTCCTTTTAGGGATTGCATTTTATTCCATACATGTTTTGTATCGGCTTTTTCATTGATACTGTTTGTGAAGTTTACCTAAGATATTTTTTTGTCAGTTTTAATCAAATATTTTGTTCTAGTTCAGAGTTTTTTAAGTAAATGAAATTTTCTTGAGTTATGGAATTTTGGAATAACTCTATGTATCATATATATAAACATACTTATAATAATTGTAATTACTATAACTAATGGTCATAGATGCCAGGTTTGTTTAAAATCAATAAAAAAGACATTATTATCTATTATAAAAGTTATGAATAGTTCTTTATTTATATTTTTTTAATGTCAATGTACTGTTTTTTCTAAAAATTTTTCCTACAAGTATTTTTGCTTTAAGTACTTTGTGTTAAGATTTATTGTATCCTAAAATCATAGAATATCATAGAATTTATCTAAAATTTAAAATTATAAAAATTTAAAAAACTGGTATTGAATTTCTTATAAAACTTAAAACATCAATCTTAAAATCATCAAAAATTATTGTAACCTTATGTTAATCTTTTTTTTTTAATTTTAGTAAGAATAACTTAAGACTTTTGTCTTGTATTACATTTTTAAGCCTTAGTTATCAAAATAAAAATTGTGTACATTTTAACTATAAGGTGATTTGTCAATTTTCATCGAATTTCATCAAAATTTGAATTTAAAATACTAAAAGAATTGTATTTTTGATATTTTTAAATTGCTAAAAAATGTCAAACGGCTATAAATAAAAAATAACTAAATTAATAAATCTAAACTTAAACTAAATGCTAAATTAAACATTTTATACATTTTAAATTACAAAATAATTTGTAATTTTTCGATATTTTGATAAAATTTGTCAACATTTGAATATATAAAATGCTTATAAAAAAAAATCATGCCTATGTATTTTTCAACTGTTATAACAACTTTAAATAATACAAAAAAAGTAAAAATATTTTGAAAGTTATGTGGTACACTTATAAAAGATGATAATAAAAACATACAGTGAAAATATAAAATATCTAAGGTTATTCGTTTTTGAATTATATCATTATAAGAAAATCGTTGAGAAATAGTTATTTTACGAGTAAATATCTAATGGCTTAAAAATTTTAACTTCAAATGTTTATAAAAATTTAATTGACTTTCCAAAAACTTTTTTTTTGTCAAGTTAGAATAACTTATAATGAATCTTATGTTAAATTTTTAAATCCTGGATATATAGAAAGAAAAAATTTTATGAATTTCAAACAACAAAATAGTTTTCAAATTTTGTAAACATTTTAAGTTTGAACGCTTATAAAATATATTGTGAATATTTTAAATAGTATATAAACAACGTTTAACTTATGAGGAATCTTTTGTTTAATTTTTGAAGTTTTTGAACAAGTGAATAAATTAAAGTTTTTATTCATATTTAATGAAAAAGAAAACAAAAAATCGAAAATGTCTATAAATAGCTCAATAAGACTCAAAATATTTTGTCATTTTCATCATAAACAAAAAATGCTAACATAAAAATTTGATGGAAATTTTAAGTATTTACGGTGAATCCACTTAGAGTTGCACCGAAAAAAAAAAACAAAATCGATTTTGTCAAAAACTTGTTTTTCGTAAAAATTCCCATTTATCTTATTTTTTTTTTTTGTTTTTCCTGATGTTTTTGTAAAGTTCTGTGCATTTTCTATTTTGAACTTTTAAAAATACAAACTAGATATAATTTTCCACCAGGAACTATCCTTAAAGTGAAAAATCAAAGCAATATTTCGACTACTTATCTTGTATACATACCTACACAAAAAAAGATGCGTAAATTGTAAAATCAATACATTCATCGCTCCGCCAAGTATCTTTAATTCATATTGAATATTAATATAAAATGTGGATAAAGCAAAAACAATATTATTGATCAAAAAGCTGAATAATTGTGCATATTAATAATCAGTGAAGAATTAAAATATTTATTAAAAGATGAACTGGAAAGGAAGAAAATAATTTCTAGAGAAAATAAGAAAAATAAGAAAATAAGAAAATTATGAAAAGAGAAATACTTATAATGATGTTAGTAATTTACATTTAAGTTTTCTGCAAGTTCATTAACTGATATTGCTGAATTTATCAATTGTAAATATTAGAATATCCCCTACTATGTTTAATATCTTATTTGATAAAGTTTATACTATAATTTAAAAAAATTATACTACCTATGATGAAAGAAGCTATTCCAGCCTGAATGAAATTACAAATTATTTGGAAGTTCCTGGTCCTTAACTACTGGAAATAGTTTAAGTAATCTGTAACAGTAATTTTATTTCATAGGAGCAATTTCAAAATGTGCCTCGTTTACACTGTTAAACATTAACCAATGGTATTGGTTATGCAATAGATAAACATAAAATATAAATTAAGAAGGATGATAAGTGATAAGCAAGTAAATTAATTTGATAAGTGATAACGCTCATTGTTCTTGTTGCATTTTGTCAGAGAAATTTTAATTTTTTGTTTAAGGGATTATAAGAGTAGGACTTGTAGGACTATGACATAAAAGGTACCTGGTACAATCTCATTTCCATACATGTTGTTAACATTTTGATGAACTTACTTTGATGTATACTAAATTAGAGTATAATTTGTTATAAAAAATGGATGTTGATGAACATTATACCCGCCGTTATCCTTACAGTGTGGTTTGGACTCCAATACCATTTATAAGGTGAGTTTTCTTTTAATGATTTTAATTTACATGTCATAGATCTATGTAGAACAAATTTTAATGGTTCCTCATAATTTATAATGCCATATACATTTAAATACAATATTTATGATTATTAATTGTTACAAAAGTTACATTTAATGTACTAAATACCTGGTACTTAACAATATGATTACTATAAAAGCCATTACGTTATATTAGATTTTACTTACTATAACCTATACCTATTGTTAGTTATTAAAAAATATAAACATATAACTGACAATTCAAAAAGTGTTACTATTAGGATCAATGATTACGAGTTGCGACTTATGGTCAAGTATGCAGAACAAGAATAAATTTTATATAAGTAGGCATGTTAATTATAAAAATAAGAATTTTCTGACAAAAACTGAATGCATTAATGCAAAATATCTAAAAAGTAGAAATAAATGGTGTTGAATATTTTATAATTAAATTTAATTGAGTCTCAAATATTTTTTAAGTAAAAGAAAAAATTGCTCATGAATAATCATTAAAGTGGATTTCATATAGTTTGCACTAATCATTGTTAGAAATTTAGCTGTTATTTAACTTATGACTTGTTGATATTATAATAACTTTTAATAGGAATATTGTTTTTCCAATTTGTAGTTGGTTATTTCCATTAATTGGTCATATGGGAATCACTACATCCACTGGAGTAATACGAGATTTTTCTGGATCATTTTATGTCGCTGAAGATGATATGGCCTTTGGATACCCTACTAAGTACTGGCAATTGGATATAAGAACTATAATTGGTGGTTCTAAAGCATGGGATAAAGCTGTTAACGAAGCATCCATTGAATATTTCAATAGAATGGTAATATTAATAATTTGATATAACTTAATGTTAATTAATTTTTTTATTTTTCATTTTATTAAAATAACCTAATGTTTGGCATATACATAATTATAACTCATATTTTATATGTTTATAATTTATTGTGCACATAAAAGTTGAATGTTTAAACTAATAATGACTATTTGTTTTAGCACAACTTACTGTGTGATAACTGTCATTCTCATGTTGGCATGGCATTATCGTTAATGAATTACAGTAAAAGTAAAAATTGGAATATGGTTAAATTAGCTTTGTACACTTTTATTTTTGGAAAATATGTAAGGTAAAATCTATATAATTATATTTTTATTTACAAAATATAAAAGAGATAATAATTTAAATAATTTTTATTCTAGTTGCAGTGCATGGCTTAAAACATGGGGCCCATTTATCATTTTTGTGTTTGTATGTTTTGGACTTTATTTTTATGGAAAATATTTCTAATAGAGTTACTTTGCGATGTAAATTTTTACATTTTTACAAGAGGTTATTAAATGATAAAATTGTATTAAAAAGATTTTGTTAGTAATGTAATCAAATTATTTAATGTATAATTTATATTTATACAGTATGAAACCAAATAATACTTTAAAATATTTTTTCTACTTTTTTAAATACAAAAAAACATTATTTTAAGAATTTATCATTATTTTATATAATTGATTGATAAAATGTATAATCTATATATTTGTATTTAACATTATCACTATTTACTTTAAAAAACCATTTTATTATTCAAAGTTGTGATTTTTTTTTTAACTATATATATATATATATATAATTATTATTATTGATATTATTTATCCATCTGGTCAAAAGTACTTTCTGTCTTATTTTTTCAAACATTTATTTTGTACATTAGCACTTCACTAATTTTTAATTATATTAAAATGAATGTATATAAAGATGTGTTACATACATACATAGGTAAATATATCAAAAAGTACCTAGGCGCTTTTAATTATCATTTATGCGCGAAGTTTTGGGATTACAAACATATACCCATCAGGCTTTGGGTTCAGTTTACTGGGTTACTAATTATACTTTTAACTTTCAACTGAATATACACACAGAGTAAATAGCAAATATTTATATAAAAATACATATTAGTTAATAATAGAAGTATCGATTTTTAGTATCTAATGAACTTATTTAGATCTTAATGATGAAAAACATTTTTTGTACATTATCCGCTGTTTATTTTCAATTTATTATTGTTACAAATTGTAACTACAATCTTAAACTATAGTATTCAATTATTACATATTTGAATATTTACATCAACAAACTGACATAAAATAACACTATTAATAATAATATCATAATGCCTCAAATTATTTGATTTTAATAGGTTTAATGAACATAATAAAAGTTTATTTAAAATATTCTTGATCTTAAAACCTTAAATCTCTAAATACTGGACACTCTTATTCATTGTGTCCATTACTCAGGAGAGTTAAATTTGTAAAAAGTTTATGATTTGTTTACCAAAAAGACATCCGTTATTTGGAGGTTTTACTGTAAATTTTCTTAAAAAATAAATAAAAATTAGCTGTGTGAGGTTAGGTTAGGTATATACAATTAAAAATACTATTAAAAGTTAAAACACATAAAAAACCATTTTTTACTATTTTTGTCATTGTGATTTTTACGTTTCTTGGTTTTCATAAATGGAAACTATTACTTTTAACTTATAATTCTGAGAAAATCTATTATTTTTTTTAATTTTAGTTTTTTTTTTGTGATGAGTCTTCATGCAACCTCTGAAGGGTTGAAAAAAATAAAATATCTACATGATACTGTATTGCTGGATCTGGATGCATTGTTATACTGTAGTAGTTGTAAATTTAAAATTTACTTTAGATGGTTGTATGAAATTTAATTTTGGTTGTAAAAACTTGTACAAAATAAAATATATACAACTGTATGGTTGTAATGCGTGATTTTAAAAGTACGGGTACCAGAGTACTATGCACTTGATTCAATGTACTATATCATTGATTATTATTTTATTTTACATATATTGGCATATTGAACAGCAAACACAAAAGTTTTAAATGATGTAATGATAGATTTATATATTTTTTTATAAAATAGGATATAACAACTAGAGGTTTATCCAGGATCAAAATTCAGGACAGGCTGTTATAAAAATTGTTAGTATACTTAACAATTTTTATTAAGGAATTTTTAATACATTTTTAAGATTTTTTTAGTAGTTAATTATGAAGTATTATTCTAATAATAACTAATTACAATATTTATTTAATAAATTGAATCCTTATATTTTTCATTTTAATGATCTCGTCAATAACAACGATCTTGCAATAACTTAAATAATTTCCTCAAATGACTTTCCCATATTGCATATTTCTTTGTAAAAATCGATATATTTTTTATCTATTGTGCATATTTTTTACTAATTGGCTTTGACTCACTTCTTTATTTGAGAAGTATTCTTCATATTTGTAATTATTTGTAAATAAAGCCCCCGTGATGCCATATGGCATCATAGTTTTTATCATTCTTCCATTTTACGTAGTTATTGTTTATCGTTAACAGTTAATATCACATTTTATTGAAAAACATGTGTTTATTCTTATCATATTTATGCATTTTCGCGGCAAATTCATTATTTATTGAGTTATCATTAATTATGTTTACGTAAATTACGACTCTTCACTATTGACATCATTCGTGTTCAATTTTATTTAATTTAGGTAAGTAAATTCATAATTATTGCTATTTGGTAAATTATTTATGAAACAAGATACATTCATTTATCTAAATATGTATTTCATTTTATAACATTTAATTTAATTTAGACGTTACAATGTCACATATCTGATGATTCCATATGGCATCATTGGGAATGTATAGAATATATATTTATATTGTAATAGTTACAAACTGTGTGTATCTTGGTTACATTTATTATTGAATATATTTTTTTTTATTTACAAATTATTTATAATAATGATTATTGTTATTCAGTCTTATTATGGCTTTCAATGATGATCAAATTGCAAATTTATTGTGTGGAGATTTATCAGATATTGATGAATTTGAAGAGTCAGATAATGACAAAGAAAATATTGATTTCTTATATGCTTTCAAAGACATGGACAACTTTTTGCGTCAAAATGATCTTGAATTAAATAATTTAGTAAATTTAATAATCATCTGAATTATTATTATTATTTATAAATTATAATTGATTTAGGAACAAATATTTGGTGATATTCCATTCAATGGAGAAAATTCAACACTTATAGCAAATGATCAGGTTAATCAAAACAATGAAAATGTTGCTGATGATGTTAATGAAGGTGTACTTGATGGTATTGAGAATTATACTCCAATGGTACCTAATTGGATAAGTGGTACATGGGAAAATCAAAATTATTGTTGTGATATTCAGTTTATACCACCACCAGCTAAATTTTTAGAACTTATGTTCCTATAATAGTCAATATGATACAAAGGCTTGTCAATTATTTTTATGTTTATTGTTATGTTTTTTTATATTTTTTAATAATTTTTAAAAGTTGATAATTATATTATGTTTTATTTCAAATAAATACTTTGTTAAATTTTAAAATGTAAAATATATATCCTTATAGTACCAATGATGCCATATGGCATCAGGTCTGGAAAAACTTAAGTTTTTCATGAAAATGGAAAATAAAATTTTTTATCTCTTTTTAAGTCCTATTAATAATATTAAAAAAAAAATTTAGTCTTAATGAATTTCAGTCATTGGGGCTGAAAGGGTTAAAAAAATATTTTGCTGGATTAAATACAGATTATAAAAGGAACAAAGCTAGTTAAATGTTACTTATAGTTGTCACTGTTTTCAGTTGTCATAAATTATTAAAATAATACTCTTATTAATATAAATGTATAATAAAATATGTAACCGAGCCATACATAGATAAATTTAGTTCCAAAATAATTTAATTTTGATAACTCATATTGTTTTTGTATTAATAAATTAAGTTTCTTTTTAAAATTATATTATAATACAAAAAAAAAACATTTGTTTAATTAATTTAATTGTTATTATTAAGGGTTTAAAATCAGGACATACTTATTGCGCACACCACTAATAACAACATTGAAATCTATATTTGCATCTAACATTTTATGACTTGGTATTATAAAAATCAACATTTGAATATATATATTTTTTAAATATTATTTTAATAACAAATTTGTTCTTACTATGTTTGTTTATTTGATCATATATTTAAAGCATACTGAAACCAGAAAAATATCTCCATAATCAGATATTTTTAGAAAACAAAATCATTTTTTTTTTAAACTTTTTAAATAATTAAATTCTCAACATATATATATTTCATAATTCGCATACATTAAAATTTATCAAATTATACCACTGAATATTTTTTCTAGTTAAACCAGGGATGGTTAACCTTTATGTACTTGTATGTAAAATAAAAATGTTAGTTCTATTTTATTTTTTTTTTTTGTGTCAATTAATTTTTGATGACTTTTTTTGAACTTAAAAATTTCCTACATCCATGGCTTGAATGATAAAAAACAACTCAAACATAATATTACCAAAAATATTAAACACATTAGCGTATTAGACACTAAAAGTATAAATGGCACATAACTACATAAGTATGTTAAACAAATTCTGAAATTTATAACATTTTTTTTTTAAACAGTAAGTTGCATGTGCCATTTAAAGATCGTGTTCATGTGACACGCGTGTCATAGGTTTGCCATCTCTGCGTTAAACACTCAGCTAGTGATGTTACTAAATGTTAAGTTTTTGAACCTAATAAAACTTGTTATATGATTGAATTTGATATATTAATTATAAATATTCCATCCACTTTAAATGCCGAATAGTTTAGTATTAATTCATAGTTAAATGTTAAATTTAATACAATTGTATTTATTATTTATTTTAGGTACAAAATCAATTAGGCTTTTGACAATATAATAATTATAAAGGTACACATACATATTAAATATGCATAAGTTATAAATTAATTATAGAATACTTGATTAATATAATTAATACAAGAAAGCTATAAATAAGACTCATCATACTCCTCAATAGACTATTAGTTAAAATATTTTAATAACAATAGTAAGACAATATTTATCAACACTGGTGTTAACATTTAATAATAAAAAAAATATAAATAAAGATAATGATGAAGAAAATAAATTATTTTATTTAAAACTATTGTTTTTTCTTTTATTAACAAATAGTTCCTATTTAGTATTTTTTTAATATTTCATTAGATTTAATTTTAACACTAATAAAAAAAAAGTATATAAATAAGTTTAAAATATTTATAAAAATAAATACTAAAATATAAATTTTTATTGTATATTAAATTGTTTACATTAATAAATATTTTTTAGTAAAAATTTTGAAAACTACAAATAGTGAGTTTTAATATAATCAACCTAAATATGTACAAATAACAATAAAAAAACCTGTCAAATAGTAAATGACTATGATATTTTGACATTCATTATTATAGTTAAAACATTACTTAATATTGTTTTTATCAAGTCCATTATGTAGAACAGCTCATTGTACATCCAACATAATTGCAAAAAGGAAAATATGACAATGATTGAATCGGTGGGAAGGTTGAGAATGAAAACTTTAAATATTATTTCCTAACATTTAATTTTTAGTTATTAGTGATTTTTATTGCAAGCCGATGATAAACATATAAATTTTGAGGCACATCCGAATTGCGTCCCTAAATTATATTTTGTCAGAGTCGCGTCCGTGGTTTTGTCATGACACATCTGAGTTGCGTCCGTGGTATTCTCGCAACATGTACGAATTGCGTCCACGGGTTTTTCAACGACTATATTTGATGATAAACTCGTAGATAATCTTGATTGTGGATATCTTATCTCTAAATTAATTTTGTTCGCATTAGCATCAGTCGACAGTCACACTTCTGATAATTTTATTAATCATCGTATTTTTATATATTTTTATTTATACTTATTTAACTTTGCAATGGAAAATACAATTAAAATGTTCAGTGAAAAAAATAAACTATTATATTGTATTAATGGATACTAATTCTCTTTTAAAAAATATTTAAATGATAATATTCAGAGGTGGTCTTGTTCAAAACGCTTATGCAAGTGTTATTTTAAAATGAACGAAAATGAAGAAATAATTTTCAGTGCTTTAAATCACAAACACGACAAAGACAACGAAAACGTTTTTTAAATCGTCATACCCTAACATTTTCCAATTTGTTGAAGTATTGAAAAATGTTCCAACTGATATTTATATTAAAATGCGAAGTTCAAATTTAGGAAACAAACGAAGAGAGGATATAGAAAAAGAAGAATTTATTAAAAATACTATGACTGAATTTGAAAACAAAAATATAACACATCTTGACTTCGTTCAAAAATTGGCAAACATAAATTTGCCAATACGTAAATGATGTATATATACATAAAACTAAGAAGAATTTATTAAAAATACTATGACTGAATTTAAAAACAAAAATATAACTAATTTTGACTTCGTTCAAAAATTTAATATAAAAAATATTGCGTACGCAATTCAGATTTGTTGTGCAAAAACAACAGACGCAACTCGGATATTAGGGTTGCCAACCGTCCTACATTGGACTGTCCTACATTTGTTTGATTTGTCCTCCGTCCAACAAGAGACTACTGACTAGAGATGTAGCTATCACTTTTCAACAAAATTTTCTCGTCTTTTTATCATTATTTTGTTTTACAACAATACAACATGAACAGACAACCCACTTCAGATTCAGACTCAAATCAGTTAGACCCAGATCATTGTGATATAAATAAAACTCCTCCAAAAAAAGTTTGTCGATTGTGCACCTACAACAAAAATTGGGAAGAACAAAACACATGGTTAAGAAAAAATGATGATATTAATGCAGAATGTAAACTATGTATGAATTGTTTCAATATTTATATTGGAGGATACAACTCAGTGGTGCGTCACTCAACTTCAAAAAAACACCAAACTAAGTTTAAAGCATGCAAAATAAGTAATGTAGTTAATAAATATTTTGTTGTTAAAAATTTGTTTGAGGAGGAACTTATTGTAGCTGTTGAAATTGCCAAAATTTACCATACGATTAAACATAATCAGTAATATAACTCTTTAGATTGTAGTTTTAAATTGGATAAGTTTATTTTTGAAGACTCAAAACTTGTAGGTCAAAAGTTATGGTAGAACAAAATGTGAAGCTATAGCATAGAATGTTTTAGCTCCCAGGTCATTATTCCATTTATATCAAAAACTTAAAAATTACAATCCTCCATTATTTTATTCCATACAAATTGATACTTCTAATAAAAAAAATATCAAATTTTTCCCTGTATGCATACAGATTTTTATTAAAGAGCAAGGCCAACAAAATTATGTTATAGATTTTATAGAAAACTCTGATGAAACAGCTGATCGTATGTTTAAGATGATTGACAGTATTTTTACTAATACTGAACTAGATTGGGAACAAGTTAGTGGTTTTAGTGGTGATAACTGCAGTGCAAATTTTGGTCTACATCACTCACTATTTACCAATATTAAAGTCAAAAATCCAAATATAATAAAAAGTAATTGTCATGCGCATATACTTCACAACTGTGTTAAAAAAGCTATGGATTATTTATTGATGTTGAAAATTTAATATTAAAAATGTATTCTTATTTTTCTATTTCTGCTAAAAGAAGAGAAACTTTAAAAGAATTTCATAATTTTGTTGAAATAGAATGGAAAGAATTAATAAGACATGTTGGTACTAGGTGGTTATCATTACTTCCATCTGTAAACAGAATATTGTGTAACTATCAAGCTTTGATAAGTTATTTTTTAAGTCTTGGTTCAGACTGTCCAAAACAAACATAATCATTACTTAAAATTACTGAAGAAAGTCATATAGTTAGTGAGGAAATAGAAATATATTTACTTTTTTGTAATAATATTCTTCCTATATTTAATAATGCTGTGAAAAAAATTAAAAAAAATTCTACTACTGTAATTGAATTACTTAGTATTATGTTAAATTTCAAAACTAGTCTTTTAAGTAGAAAAACTGAACAATTTACAAGATAAGAATCTGCAAAATACTATAACAAGTTTTAATTTATTTTTTGATGAAGCACTTAAATATTTAAATAATCATTTTGATTTTGATGAAAATCAAAATTGGTTATTTAAATTAACTTATTTTCAACTTTCTCAAAATACATTTCATAACTATAAACACTTTTACCCTTCAACGCCCATTGTAGCAGAAGTGCAACACGTTTGTAACATCATTATATTTTATTATTTTCAATATATTTTAACTAGCGCTGTCTAGTTAATCTAGAAAGAAATATCTACCAGATATTATTAACAACACGGTGATTTGATGAATAATCAATGTTTAATTTCCCGCCAAATTGTGCATAGTATATTTTCTAATATTAACGTTTATGTGCGTTTTATTTTTGACTATATATACGTAAAATCTTCGTTTATTCTTAAAAAAAAAAATACTACATACTCAGGTAAGTTATACAGATTCTATATAAATACACTACCATAGATATTATTCGTTTTTATATGAATTATACTAAAATCTAATTATGTTGCATATTTGTTATAGTGGGCAATAAATCAACGACATGAATCGTAACATTTTAAATGACGAAGAATTATTGGAACTTCTTTATAATACTAATTGGTCAGATAGTGAAGATGGTTTGGATGTTTGTGACAATGAACAAGACCATCATGTTGTAAATATTCACGAAAATGTTGGTATTCCTACTTATGACAATGATGAAGGTAAAATAATTATTTTAATTACTATATACTATACATAATTTATACTTTTATCATATGAAAAATTATATTAGGTAATTTGGATTTATTGGATTTGCCAATTGAAATACAATGCAACTCTGGGGAAACAATACATTTACCTTCTGTTTCTACATCAAATTTGACTAATCAAAACCAATTAAATGTTTTAAATTCATCACCAAGGCGCAGTGTAAGACATGTATCTACCTTCCCATTAATGAATAATTCAAGAGGTAGTACCAACGAATTATCAAATCCAAAACAAACAGGCAATTTAAAAAAAAACCAGCTGCTTTAACAAATTTAAAATGGAAAAAAGGTAGTTTAGTCACACCTTCTACATATTTAACGTTTATTGAACCTACATTTCCATATGATTTGCTTTTACTTGAAACACCACTGGATTTCTTTGCTTATTTTTTTACTAATGAGCTTCTTACCAAAATCAAAGAAGAAACTGAATTGTATGCTGTTCAAAAGAATCCCAACAAACCAGTTACTTAGTATTAATGAAATAAAAAGGTATTTGGAATTTGTATTTATGCTTCTGTACTGCATGTGCCAAAAATTAGGGACTATTGGTCCGCTGAATTGAGATACCCTATGATATTTAATGCTATGAGTTGCAATAGATTTGAGCTAATTAAAAGTGTTTTACATTTCAATAATAATAATACTATGTTATCATCAAATGACCCAAATCATGATCGCCTTCATAAGCTGAGACCTCTAATTGATTATTTGAATAATTGCTTTTCTTCTATACCTTGCAAACAAGATTTATCTTTAGATGAACAATTATGTGCAACTAAAGCACAAAGTTATATGAAACACTATCTTCCAGATAAACCACATAAGTGGGGGTTTAAATTGTTTGTTTTGACAGATACACAAGGATATGCATATCGTTTTGAGATTTACTCCGGCCAAGAAAACAATTCGATATTTCGACACCCCGATGAACCAGATTTCAGAGCTTCATCAAATGTAGTGGTAAGGTTATCAAGAAATGTTCTGGTCAACAAAAACCATAAAATGTATTTTGATAATTATTACACTGCTATTCCAGTGATGGAATTTCTATACAAAAAAAAAATATATATAGTTTAGGTACAGTCAGAATAGTCTTCCTAACTGCCCTTTACCAGACAAAAATGGCGAAAAAAAATATGAAAAGAGAAGAATCGATAGAGTATATCAAATCATATGAGTCCGCGCCTATTTCTGCAGTTACTTGGAAAGACAATAAAGCGGTTAAATTAGTATCGACATATTGTGGAGAAATTCTGAAATCGAAAATGACCCGATTTGATCAATCTAAAAAGACCAATACAGAAATCGACTGCCCAATGCTTATAAGTGAATATAATAAACATATGAGGGGAGTCGATTTGTTAGATAGCCATATAGGAAGATATAAAATACAGTTCCGCAGTCACAAATGGTATATGCGCTTATTTTATCATTTAATTGACCTATCTGTTGTAAAGGTTTCACTTATATTAAATGTTCGAAATGCACAATATATTTATGTTTGAACCGCAATAATAATTGTTTCACTAATTATCATATGTAACTATATTTTGTTTTTATTATAATATTAATGCCCACTGTTATATAAATGCCACAAGTTATAAAGTTTAAGTTAAAATAAAAAGTTATTAATTTAGATTTTTTGACTTATTTTTTTCGAATTCCTGGTGTTTTAATCCATATAAATAAATTTTAATATACAAATTTAAAAAAATTGGGTACTGAAGGGTTAAAGAAATTGTTCATCACATACCTCAACCACAAAAAATTGATTTTGACAAACTTTTTGATGAAATAGTGACTGTATAATCGATTTTTAAACAATTTATTAAGACAAACGACTGGGAAAATGTAAAAACTATTCCAGAAAAATGACAATTTATTTTTCAGAAAGGTATTGAATTGCCTAACATGTTTTTATTCATTTCATTTTTATTAATACTACCATCAAGTAGTGCATTTACTGAAAGAGTATTTTCTGTAATAAATATTAAATGGAGAGATGAGAGGAATAGGTGTTCGATAGCTCTTATAAGAGCTGAACTACTGATTTATTTCAATTATAAAGAAGACTGTCTTAAATTTTCCAAGTTTGTTAAAAATGACAAAGATTTAATTAAGTTGGCAAAAAACCAAAATAAATACTCATTTAAATGATTATTTTTGTTAAAAGTCATGTTTATTATTTTTTATTTTATTAGTTCTCAAAAGTTGCATAGTTATTATATTCATTTATGTTTTAACATAAAATACCTACTTAATTTTCTGTGATAAAATTTCTAAGTTGGTTGTAAGAATAAAATTGTTATTAGTCTTTAGTTAACTTATAACAAATTTGTTAATTTTCCTAATTCTGATCAATTATGTTTATTTAAGATTTTAAAAGATGGTAAACATCCAAGTGTTATAATTTATGTTATTTATTAATTATTATATTGTTAATTTTTAAAATTATTTATCAATAAATTGTTATTTTAAATATTTAAATATGTATTTACTATTAATTTTCATGATGAGTATATCATTAAATGATAGTATACTGTACGTTGAATTTTTTAAGTCAAAAGTATCAATAAACTAATATAATAAAAGTCTTATAAATATTAAATACAATTTATTAGATATTTTTTTTGAATCAAAATATTATAGCCCCCCACCCCAAACCATTGGCCATATTGTTTATACATATAACCAATATAAATGAGTAAAATAACCATAGCAGTCTTTTTATTTTTTACATTACTCCCTCCTCTCAACCTATTTTAAAATCATGGCTACACCACTGAAACTATGATATAAATTTGATATTAAAAAAATTGTCCTACATCAGACAATTTGAAAGTTGGTAACCCTATCGGATATCGCGATTTATATTTTCGTATTCTGGGACGCAATTCGTATGCAGCTAAATTTTGATGATGTCTAGTGAAAAATGTTTAAACAAATACAATGAAAACATTGATTATTATCATCATTTATTAACACAGGATAAGCATTGTTCTTAGATATGTTGCTCTCCAATTTGGAATGCTACAAAAAATATTTTAATTCTGATTAAAGATTACTTATTACCAATTGTTGTACAATGATATACTATTAAATATAAGTAGCTCAAATACATAAGAAGCATATTTGTATGTTTTTATACATTTTATTTTACTTACAAAGTAATTTATACTAATTTGTAGTGTATTATATACAGTTGTATTTTAAGTAGCATATATTTAAGTATCGCTTACCAGTCTTTTATCATTGGAAAAATCATAATTGTACTCATCTGATTCAAGCAATTTTTTTATAGATAATAATTGTCTTTTTGTATTTTCTAAAGTATAACTATAGTTTTTAGTATTTGTAATAATTTGGCTGGATAAAACAAATGGTATACTGTCTAGCATACTAGTAGGTCTTAAATCATGTAAAATAGTTGGTTTGGCTGGTTGTAAATCATAAAGTAATTTAGGCATTGTGGGCAAGGTATTCACAGGTTCTGAATTAACCGTTGTTGGAACAGGTGGTATATCTTTCGCTTCAACTATCTGATCAGCCGATTGTTTAGAAATTCCAAATAACCAGGATGCCATAATCTAAAAATTATAAAATTATTAGTATGAATCAAAACCATCACATGTTAGAATTTTTCTTTTTTTTTACTACTAATAAGATAATCAAGTAGTATACAATTATCAACATTCAATAATTATAATTTAATTATTGTTGATATCAATTGATCGAATCTAGGAAAAAAAACTAGGAGAAAAATAGACCACGGAAAAAAATCAACTTTTATTTATAAAAATTAATTATATTAAGTTTTGACAGTTATCTAATTAATTCTATAGTAAGAGTAATAGTATTCTATAGTATTTTATCTTTGAAACCCAGAATAAAGGGTTGTATAATATGAACTAACTACTAATGAAAAAAAACTATTAGTAGAGAATGACTAAAAAAGTGTCAAAAAAGGTTAACGGTCAAATAATAGGTAATAATAAAAGGTTTCAAATAATGGGCAGGTATTTCTATTAAACATATTAAAAAAAATATCATTCTGTATATGCATTATCTAAGTGTTAAGAGATTTTAGCTTAGACATTAAGTAATAAAAAAAAATGACTACATTGTGAAAAAACAAAAAATTTTAAAAATCTTTGTTTGGAAATCAAGGAAACAAAAAAAATATCAGAATTTTTAACTGCAGTAATACACTCAATAAATTTTTATTAATTTGTTTTAGATTTATTTTATTTGAATATTTTGAATAACTTTACTATGTAAATTATAATATAATTACTTTACTTGTACTATCTACTTATTACCATTATATTATTGTGTATTACTAATTACTTGACACTTTAACTTAGTAAAATAATTGATCAATAGACATTGAAAAGAGATATATTTTTAATTACTATACAATATTTAGTAAAAATGTTGTATACCAATGTGATAAATTGTTCATAAATTTTAATAACAGTAAGACCATCTGTGTTTAAAAATAAAACTCAAATTTACCGTGGCTTTTCTGATTACCCAATTCATCATAACTACTTAAATAATCAATTTAAATATTGAAAGAGGTTACCTACACGAATGACAAATTTTGTAGTTAAAAAATACATTCATGTAATTTAATTAGTATAGTATCTAAGATTTAACATACAAAATGTGATTTATCATAGATTATATGTAATAAAGATCATTAGATGTAAAGTATATCTCATAAAAGGTAATAATTATATGTCACATTGGTTGTTAACATCATTTTAACTTTTAAGACCAATTTGTAAGCATAACGTGTATTGCTTAATAATTATAAAAATACACAAATTGGTAAATGAAGCAATATCTTACATCTAGGCTGTAATACAAAATGTATTAGTACTTGAGACACTAGCTTTACCGATAGTCGATACAATCAATTATCATATTGTACATGTCATGACAACGAAACAATGACTACATTGTAACTATCAACAAATATCTCACAGACAACCGTCATTTTAACAGGCTTATAAATTGATTTTGATGTTCAACTTACTTTTAGTGGTGTAGCGGTGTATTATAATATATATCGTAGATGAGATATTCTGAACAATATCCAACTCTGTCCACTGACGCCTATCACTTGAGTATCAAAATACAGATTTAATAAAATATATCGGTTGATTTGATTATATTTTACTCACCTAAAACGTATCTACACAAGTCACAAACGTATAACAACTCGTCCGTGCAGTAATGTACGACGTACGTAATGGTGTAGTGTACCGTAATTCCGTATACGAACTTTTGCACTGTAGTGTACAGTACTACAGTGTACTATTGATCTGTATTTTGTAATCTGTGCGTCCACCTCCGCAGTAAGTCCTACAAAATTCGAATAATAATAATAAAAAAAAAAAAATCACACGGGTACACGATATTACCACACTGCTCACAACCGATATGCG
>JACXSJ010000723.1:107942-180687 GCA_014851325.1 Pentalonia nigronervosa
TCCGGTCGAAAAACTCGAGATCCAACGCAAATATCGGTTGGCGGGGGGGGGGGGGGGGGGGGCTCAGCCCAAGGGAGTAGAAAAAGTTTACCTAGGGCACGACTTGTATTTGAATTTAAAATTTCGTTTTTACGTTATATACAATGTAAACGTTACACAATTTTTGCTTTTATCGTTTTTCAGAATTTAAACGTTATACAACATTTGAATTTATTGTTCATCGTAAAAAATAATATCTAATGCGGGGAATAGGCCGGACACGGAATATAATAAATTCTTGGATTGATTGCTAAATCACGCGGAATTAATATTTTTTAATTGCTAAACAGCTTGTGAAAGATGATTTTTATGCAATTAAAATATCGTAAAAACCGACGAAAACAATGTTTCTGCTTTTAAGTTTGATCATAGGTCAATGTGCTCCAATATTAGATAATATTTAGATAAAACTAACAACACAAAATCGGTTTTACTAAACGCAAAATTGCCATAATATAATACCTTTGTAAGACAAAGACAAGTAGCACTGTAGGGTTCTCTTAAAAATTGTAAAATGCTTAAAAATGTTTTACCATTATAAATAAGTACCTATTTCTACCACACCACTCATTTAAATTGGGACTCAACAGTAGTACGTATTGCCCTCTACCCAAATGTGGTGGAGATTACTGTGACTTCTAGCACCTTCTCATAAATTGCTCATCTCTCTCTCTCTCTCTCTATCCAAAGAACTCGGTTAAAGTCCCTCTTCTCCACTTTTGATATTAACTTTTCCCTCATTGACGCTCTATCAATTGACAATGTCAACATAATTATACATATCCTCAATTTTATACTGCAATCAGGTCTCGAAATTTAAGAGTGTAAGCTTTACTAATTCATATTATAGTTAAGTATTAATGTTCATAATTGTCGAAATATTATAATACTATGTTAAAATTTCATTAATAATATAAAAAAAAAGGTACTTATTAAATAATTTAACTACTTATTTTAATATTCCTGATAAATAATTGATATTTAATGTTATAACAATAATAAGTTATTATTTACCCATCTTGAAACTTGAATAATATCCAGAAAATAAATGTTTATTAAAACCCCTTTTACGATATGTATAGGCAATAGAGTATGCAGTTTTGCAGTTACCGCCTCCTATAGAAGTAATAAGTGGCAAATGTGCGGCCTATGCCCTATATCACGAAATAATAAATATATATGTATATATACATATATCTTAATTTGTGGCCTGTACAAGGGTATATTCTTTACTCTATTCAGAGTACAGTCTACAGGAGCTATCAATAATTGCCATCTTCATTCTCCACTGGCATATCGTCGTTTACGGGAACAAACCTCCTATGTGAAAAAAAGCGTAGTTTTCAGGAAACACAAAAAAACGTCTTAAAAAAAAATCACACAGGAGTTTTTTTCATAAACGATTTATATTGGTAACACATGGGAGGATTTTTCTACGATCGAGATGGGAGATATTTCATAAATTTTTTATTACGATTTATTCTTGGTATCATATAAGAGATCAAATTATTTTTCATTAATTCTACGATGTAGATAGCACATAAGAGATTTTATCAATGAACAGCTTATTTTTTTCTGAATTCAGGGATACCAAAACCTCAAAATTATAAATTTGGCACATGAGAGGTTTATTCCCGGGAACGACGATATCCGCATATCACATTGATTATGGATATAGTATTTATAATCAATGGCTATACATAAAACGAATATCGTCTTTCGTCTGTTGATTATTATGGAGATAAGACTATATTAGATACCGGTTAAATTTTTTCCCATATTGCAGTAGTGTTAAATATTTTAATTATGGTCCTCTTAACGAAATCAAAAGAATCTACTCAAATTTTGCTTGTCCGGCTTAAAATTAAATAGGGTTAATCGTGGATCATAATATACAATATGTTGTATGTGATGTAAGAGAACGATTTACTCGTTGCCGATAACCTCTTTGGTAGTCATTTATTTATTATTTTACTACTATAATACGAACAGCAACATTCAACCTACAACACGTCATCACTCATAAGCAGCTTGTACTTCGTTTCGTCCACATGAATAGAAAAGATGCCAAAAGTCAAGAGTCCAGTGATCAAAAAAATGAAAAATCAGTGAAGTATAAGGCTGCCTGGCCCAAGTGCTCGCAACCTATAACCTGGACGGAAACCGAAAAACTACAGTTGGCTGAAGCCATTGACATGTTTGGTACAGATGACCCGAATCTGCTAGTCTCGCGCATTCCTACCAAAACTGTCAAATAGGTGGTGCAAAAGTTGTCTAAGCTTAGAATTGAAAACCGGAAAGAAGTCGAGGAAATTAATAAGACCCAGCCGTTAATTAATCTCAATGACATGGACGATCTGTTTCTGGTTAGGAGCACCCAGCCCAAGGATGTGATGGTCAAGTGGATGGACTATTTGGAAACAGTCTACAACAAGGACCCATACACTTTCAACAAGTTTAAACTGTTGTCCAGCTCGTTTCTGATCTTGTCAGAGTGTACACCACCACCGAAGACTACAGGATCGGATGTCATAGATTTTAGGAATGTGTACTATTTTTTATACCGCGTCTTTAACAACTATCCCATTTCAAAATTCCACGGAGACACTAAGTTGAGAAATTACCTCCACAAAATGTTTTTGCGAGTGATAGAAGACATCAAGAACACATCCGAAGAGGAAAAAATAGCCATGTACAAGATAGTGTCCAACTGGACCAGTGTTAATAGGAAAGATTCACTGAAAGTGTATGAAAATTCAAATAAAATCGTAACAGGACAAGATGAATTAGACATCAAACCAAAGAAAATACCAGAGTTCAATGTGATAGAAAGACCAATGATACCAAGTTTCAATCCATTCCAAATCATTAATAAAAAATTGTTTTAATTCACTTTGTTTTTTAAAAAATTATAATTTATAAACTTTTTTTATTTATTAAATATGACATTTTTATTATTGTTGCCACTTTTTCTCATTATTAATAATTAGGTATTTTTGATTATTATTTATGTTGTACTTAGTTACAAATAAGGTTTATGTAATGTAGGTACATGAAATTAAATATTAACTGTCTAATATTTATAATATTAATAATAAATGGATATAAATTATATTTAATAGTAACAATTTTTATTTGTTTATATGTTTACAATACATTTTGTTTAACAATATAACATAAAAGCCTAAGTATGGTATTGGAGGCAACACTTCTAATCAAAGTACTTTTTATATATTTATCTATATTAACACATACAATTTTAACTTAAATTAATACATATGAAGTTTAACTAATTTAAAATACTAACATACTAATATAAATAATTAATAAAAGATTGTAAGTAATGTACAATAGATTTCTTATGTAAGAAAATAGTCCAAAATCATAATCATAATATTTATATTAATGGCAAAAGCTATAATACCATGTATTAATAAAATTAATAACAGAAATAATTTCAGTTGATTTATTGTTTCAGTTAAAGTTATATGTTTATTGATTACTAAAAATAACTAATAATTAGTTATTTTTGAAGTTGAATTATTCAACTTCAATTTTTTCTAAATTATATTATTATTTTTTTGTATTATGTAATCTAATATCCAAATAATTGAAAACTATTGATTATCATTATTTAATAAAATGTTTGCAATTACTTGATCGCCATAGTTGTTAAAAATATATTGATTTAATATAATTTGGTTATTTTACTGTTAAAAAACTGTTAATACTCCTATACAGTATGTCCCTAAAGTCCCATATCACCCATAGTATCTCCATGGAAAATCAATAAATTTAAATACGATTTTTTTACAGTAATAAGTATAGGAATTCCAATTAAATAGCATAAAATTCAATTTTTTTTTTCAAAAATGATTTTTTATGTGATTGAGTATTTTAAATTTTTAAAATAGCCATTTTTTAACTTATTTTTTAAAACAATTCAAAAAAAATATATTAAAATTGAGCAAAAATTGACCGAGTTACAGCAAATTAAATTTTTGGTTTTCTGAGAGTAATGGTTATGTAAGGAAAACATGGATCGCATGCTTTAATCAATCTTGATTGTAACAATGATTTTTTATGACAATCTGTAAATATAATAAACAGGTATTTGGTGTTTTAGTTTTTAAGTCCATAAGCTACAAACATACTGACATTGTTTTTGATGTTCATTTGAATAAAATACAATAGTTAACTTTTATTTCCTTTTATTAAATAAGTTGTTTAGATTACTGCTTTTTGTATTAAATGTTGTCCAAATTCACCAAAGAAAATTAAAAAAAAAATTTTTTTGACAGATGACGGTATTATAAAGTGTTAATGCTTTTGAGACATAATATGTAATTACATAATTAAGTACCTAGTAGATAAGCCTGTAAGTTTTCATTCATTTTCATTCATTCATTTTCTCATTATAACTATTTGGTAACTTGATGTCACATTCAAGTCCTCTTTTTTTCCTTATAATATTATTTTTAATGAACCAATTGATCTTTTAATTTCTTTTATTATATAGTATTTTTTTAACTCTTCAAGTCTTATTGATTACTTATTTAATCATACTATGGCAGGTATTGTAAAAAATAATAACAGCTTCTTTTAAAACTAGATTTTTTTAAAAGAAATTTGAATTGACAACTTAAAGTAGACCCTAAAATATATATATATACATGCCTATATTGGTGTAGGCCAAAGTTTCCTAATCAGTGTTCCATGGCACATTGGTGTGTTATGAGACCTCTATAGGTATTCCGCATTAGATTTAATTAAATAAATTAATGTAGCAGATTTAATATTTGTCATAAATTAAAATATGATTTTACATGAATTTTCCTAACCTAAATAAACACAAAATTTTAACTTATTCACTTTTAATTCATTGATATACTTTGGTACTAAATACTAATATAATAAAAGCCTAATATTAATAATAACAAAATTAGTCAGTGTCAAGTGTGCTACTGCTAAATATAGGTTAGGATTAGTGTGCTGTGAGATCAAAAAGATTGGGAAATGCTGGACTGTAGGCCATATAAAAAATTATCGAGTGAACTTTTACTCTTGTTTTGTACTTCAGTTCCTAACTTTTTCTTTTAGGTTATCATATTTATCACAATTAAGGGCGTTCTATGGACGTAAATAGGGGGACTTAGGAGAGCTTAGCCCTCCCTGATGAGCTATCTAAAGCTCTCCTTAAGATATTTTAATATATAGGTAATCTTTATTATGCTAGATGATTTAAAAGCATCCATCAAATCGTCATGTTGTGGTTTCGAATAAAGAAATTATATCTTAAAACAAATATGAGAGTTGAATGTATATTTGTACCTAGGTATATACTCAAATACTATTTAATCGATTTTGTGAAAATTTCAAATTGTTCTTGGTCATACTAGAAATGTTTAAAGAGTAGTTTAAACCACATTCGATTTATACCAAGGATTATGTGCAGTTCACCACAAATGAATTGTCCATCTTGGTCGATTTAGTTCACAAAGCCACGCAAATTTGCATATTTGCAATATACACTTAAATAATCTAAATTTTGTATTTTTTCATTTTGTTACGGGAAAAATTGGGTTATACCACTAAAATTAATATAACTTTCTAAAAACGACTGGACCGTTTTCAATAAACATATCAATTATCAATAGATTACTTGAAACTTGGAGGATGTTTAGCTTAATTTTTAAACTCCTATAGGTTATGGATAGCTAAAGGGTAGTTCATACGTGATTTTTTTTAGCTTACGAAAAAAAGAAAATTTTTTTGTGTATTTAAATGGTTACAATTGATTACATATTATATTAATATTATAATTAGAATAAATATGGCATATAAATTTTGTACAAATATATTTATTAAAAATACAAATCTTTGGTCTAGACAACGTAATTAATTTATATTTAATTTGTGATAGTTTTGAATTGTATTATAGATCAAATAAAATTGTGTGTAAGTAGTGGGTGGAAGACAAAACTCCCATTCTTATTCTTCTTAAAACCTTTTGGGCTCAAAAACATTTGAAGGCTTACGTCCACGGTGCGTTTATTTAAGGTTATTAATGATGAAAGTGATTTTAATTATTCTTGTTAGAATCTTTTAATGTATACTTAGTCTCACAGATATGAGAAAAAAGCATCACCATTAACATTTTTTCTTCATAAAATAGGTACGTAAAATTCTGTCATATTTACGCTTGTTCCAAATGGGTAAATCAAAAGCCATGGGACATTATGACTTTGAGAATACCGAGGCAACCTCAGGAAGTTGAACATTGACTTCATGGGTCCATAACAAAAAATAGCTCGGAAGAAGACTTAAATACTTGTTATGATGGATTGTTTCAGCAAATGGATCGAAGAATACTCAATCGGAACAAAAATCATTATATATAGTGTAATAATAATATTTATATTATATATAATATTATTATATTAGTGATAATCAATACTATCAAAAGTTAATTCTGTTCACGCTTCGAATATCCACGCGTCATATAATTAGACAATGGATCACAATTCGTATAGAAATAAACTAAATACACGTTAGCCAAATGGGGAATCGAAGCATGGATAACGTCAATCTATCACCAACGGAAAAAACTGATAAATTACGTAACTAAGAAATCAAGAGAGGCCTACAAATGAAACTATCGGAAAAACCCCACAGAACACGGGACGGGGTTTTATTAGTGATAATGTTCGATGTAAGGAATAGGAAAAACCAAACCACAGATGATATACTTACAGAATTAGTCTTAAGTAAAGAAGCAAAAAAAAAAACCGTGGATTGGAAGGGTCCTTAAAGGGAGGAGGAAACTGAAACAATCACCCAACAATGACTAGTGGGAAGTCCCAAAAATTAAGTAAAGGAATAGGTCAACTACTGGAACCACCTACTATTTAAAGGAACCCAAAGATTGAACCTTATATCATTATTCATTACAGATGTTCGATTAACGCTCATGACTAGAAAACTCGGGAGGTCGATTAGGATTACATAAATCGGACTACTGACCGAGCAAGCAGGTTTACAGTGGTTGACATTATTAAAAAGTTACTCAACCGAGTAGCAGCAAATATGATCATAGTTAGACAGCTAGCTGGTCGAGCAACGGGAATTCCCATATGGGAAACCTTAATTCAAGTATGACAAAACTAACTCGACCGACTATTGGTATGGTGTTAGAAACCCACACTCTTAAATAGGAGAAGAAATTGGCGGAGCAGTTACGTCACACAAAGCTCCCTAATAGATTCCTCAATGATACCCATACCAGGGCAAGTGGCCAGACAAGCCATTGCAGTCACATGCGAAGGAATATCGAGCCTACGAAGCGGTGCAGGTAGCGTTAGATTGAAGGCTAGTCACGTTGCCTCCTGGAAAAACCCTACAGTCTTGGCTAGAAAAACGAACACCGTCTCCGATACAGAACACAGAAGGCCAAAGTTGGGACTTCATACACTTCTGGGTGCTTCGCCAGTCGGGCCACAATGAGATCACTAACAATGACTGGAGAAAGCGGCAAGGCTGCGAGACACTTAGACAAGAGTTAGGATCCGGCGCGTCCATATCAAGGGTAGATAGGTGATCTTCCTCCACTTCAGAGGAAAGTATGGTACAGGTGGAAGTGATGGACGAACCGTTAATCCAGTTGGTCTTCAACCACGAGGTTGTTGGCGAAAATATTGCATTTGAAAATGTCATTGTGTGTATAAAATCTAATAATATAGAGGTACCTAGGTACTTTAAAAATCACGTAGTGTCGTATGTAAACATTCATAATTTATAAATTACCATACTTACATATATAATATCAATAAAAAAAAAAATAAAATAAGTTAATATGTTATAATATATTTTAGCAACCAAGCAAATTCTATAATAACTAGGTCATGCCTGTGAAGCGAGATGTGCTGAGGTGACATAAAATGTGCTATATAACACTGCATGCAAAGGTACGGGAGAAATCCAGTGACTATTGTGAGATTTGACAGGAGCAGAAGAGCGATGGTCGTACACGTGTGAGCGATAATTGTCACACGGGCTAATGTTCTTTCTTCGATTGTTGTACTAAATAAGTGTTTCTGACGGAAAACTGTCTTTAATAATGATTTTAGGTTTTAGAGCATGCCACTCAGTATGAGTGATACGACAGTAGATACTCCAAAAAAATATTTTTAAATTAGATATAAATGATATAACGAAATAATAACATCGTTCTTCTTCATTTAAATATCTAATTTTGTCCAAATTTGAGCTTAAAATGTCTATAACAAATTATTTTTTTTTAATATATTTTTTTGATTTTTTAGTTACACTATAAACCACTAACCGAAAACCTTGTTTTGATTTTTCAATCCTTAGTTATAAAAATTAAGCATTTTATAAATTTTTAACCACAAAATTATTTGAAAATGTTCAATATTTTGATGTCCAAATTTTATCTTAAAATGTCTTTAAAAAATTATTTTTTAATGTATTATTTTAATTTTTTGGTTACACTATTAAATACTTACGAAAAATTTTGTTTTAAATTTTTTATCTTTAGATCAAAAACTGATCATTTTATATATTTTCAACCACTAAATAATTTGCAAATTTTGAAAATTTTAATGAATTTAGTTAAAATTTAAACTATAAATGATTATAAAAAAAAGTGTACAATTGTATCTTATATATTTTTAAAACCGCATTTAGAACAACTTACAAGAAACCTTGTTTTGAATTTTTAATCCTTAGTTATAAAAATTAAAAATTTTATAAATATTTAACTACAAAACAATTTACAAATATTCGATGATGAATTTCGGTCAAAATTTGAAGTTTAAATACTTATAAAAAAATTATGCCTATATATTTTTATTATTTATGATCTGCTATTTTAATAACTTATGAAAAATCTTTTATTAAATTTTCAAGAAATTTGACCAAACAATTTTTTTTTTATTGATATTTAAAGAAAAATAATTTGAAAAAACAAACATTTTTAGATCTACAATTAGTTCAAAAATTGTTAAAATATTTTAAAACTTTTATGGTGTATAGAAAATGATAATCTAAATATTTGATGGAATTTTCAAATTCTACAGTTATTATTTTTTGAATTACATCAAAATAAGAAAATCGTTCCAGGAGAAAACGGGTGAATATCCAATATCTAATTTCAAACCCTTTATAAAAAATTACTTTGATTTACCAATAATTTTTTTTTTTTTTAGAAAGGTAGAAAAACTTATAGAGATCCAAGTGTTGAATTTTTAAACCTTAAATTTAAATAAAAAAATGTTTATGAATTTCCTGATAAAAAAAACAAAAAACATTTTTATTGGAAATTATAAAAAAAAAATCATGTATTTACAGTTATTATTTATTTTGTTACATCAGAAATAAAAATATATTTTGTCAAAAATTTGGTTTGCAAAAAAATTCCCGTTTTTCCTTATATTTGTTTTTGTTTTCCCCAGCGCGTTTAAAAATTATTGGAAATTTTATATTTTTCACCCCTCAAAGTACCAATTAGATTCACTATCCTATCAGAAAAGATGCTGATGAAGAAAATCGGAGCACTTTTACTGCCCTAAAACGTGATGTCAAATACAAAAAAAATAATAAAAAATAACAACCATTGTAAAATCAATACATTCTTTGCTCCACTTTACTGCTCGAAATATAATATGTTTCTACTTTGTACAGAAAGAAATCCAATTTTTTTTTTGTTAGCTTGCAGTTACTTTACATCAATTTTGTTTACACTTTTGCACATTTATACTTATTCAATTTTAATGGTTTGGATTCATTTTTAGTCACGGAATTCTAGTTTACTATACCTACTCTGTTCATAATGAGACTGTATCTTGGCGGTGACTAGTGTTCGTCCGCTACAGTCAGACGCATTGCAGATGCTTCTTTCACCGAGTCGACGTGCTAAGCTGGTGTTTTGGAATGAAGCCACGTCCATACACAGAAAATTGGCAGCTAGGTTATGGTCTCATTCTGAACAGAGTATAGACAGATGTGCAGTAGTCCTTTGAGTAGAACTTACATAAATTTACCACCCTCTAGAGATAGTCCAGAGATAGTTTAGGTACACGAGTAATAATGAAACAATGTAAAAAAATATTGAACTTCATGTGTTTACTGTACCATTTTTAAAAGTTTTTTTGATTACACCATAAAATTAAGAATAAATATAGGTATTAGGTGCATATAAGTAATGATGGTCAAGGCCAAATGAGACATTTAACACCTACACTGACAGAGTAACTGCTTCATTTTCTTTAATTACCACACAGATTTAGTAAAAAATAGTATCTGAAGTACCATGCTAAAAATGTATCTATACAAACAAATTGTCAGGGTGGAGCAGGAGGACAGGCTAATAAATATGACTTTCAATATATATTAAAATAGTGTTTATATATAAGAATACGAAGACCAACGGTTTTATTTTAAAACTTTGTGACGTATTTACGTATAGAGACCGACTTCTAATTCGCGTTGTCCTGCAACGATTGACGATCGAAGTCAGGCTGCGATTCGACAGTGACAGCCGAGGGCGACAGGGGCAGCAGCTCTGTGGACGCTGCGACTGTGGCTATAGTCACTCGGTTCTCTGTTGCCTGTAGGTCCTCTTCAACGACCGCCCGTGCTAAGTACGCTGTCTGGTCTTCGGCTACTGTGGTATACGACTCGCCGCCGTTCTCTTGGATCCATATGGTCAGGTTATCGCGGATGAGCCGTAGAATAAGCGTCGAGTCGTCGTACATGGAATCGTCGATGGCGTCTATTTCGGCCACAGCCTCGTCGAACGCGTGTTTGGCCACATCGTGACCTTCACGGCGCTGTTGACACACCTGGTACAAGAACACGGAGTAGTTGAGCATGAGCCCGAGTCGGATCGGGTCGATGGGCCGGAGGTTTGTCCGACCCAACTGGTCAGCCCGCTCGTAGGCGGCCCTGGACATGGCCACCACCACGGCTCGGTCACTCGGGTCGTCGATCACCTCAGCCGCGTACCGGTTGTAGTCGGCGCACAGCTTCCAGTAGAACACGCTGGTGGCCGGGTCCGAGACATCCGGATGGTTGGACGTCAGCCAGCTGTCGACCATAGTCAGCACCTCGGTGCACAGCCTGCGCAACTCGACGTCGATGAGCGCGCGGTAATGGTGCGCCACCGTAGCCTCCCACGGCGCGATGTCGTCCTTCTGCTCGACCGTCACTAACGTCCGCCTGGATGAGCGTTTCGTGTCCAGCACGTGCTTGTACGCCGCCGCCAGCATGTTGTCCTCGTCTTTGGTCATGGGCACCCCGCACTCGGCCACCTGCTTCATATACCGGACCATGTCCTCGTACCGGTTGGCCTCCTGCGCCAGTTTCGCCTTCCACAGGCACATTTCCTTCACTTCCACTATTGGCGTCTGTTCCACGTTCATTTTTCAGGTGCGTTTGTGCGTGTAAAGATAGACTTTACGTTATGCGTACGTTCTATCGGTCGTCGGGCTTTATAGGAAATCGTGTATTATTTGCTGTTGGGTGTATGTTTAAGATTTGAGTGTATGCGTGTATCTTACTGATTGACTTATTCGAAGATACGTGAAAGGAGTGTGTTGATTTGCAAAGAAGAAAAAAATAAATAAAAAATACCACTTGTATGTTTAACAAAATGATTGTTTATTACTCAGCAACGAAAAAAAAATTTATACGTCTATATTATATTGAAGGCACTATGCAAGTAATCGATTAGGTGGTACCTATACATATTTATATATTATAATTATTAATACAAGAGTTCATGAAAATTATAACAATATTCGTAGTTAAATATTTTATTCCATAAGGTCACTTCCATAAGCAGAGATTTAATTTATTTCATAAAAATACGCATCAATAGAGAAAACCTATAACAGGTAATATATTAATACTTATAGGTTATAGTAATAGTATAATGTAATATAATATAATGTTATACACGTTTCATAACGGGATACAGAAATGAATCAATTAGTTGTGGTGGGAAGGAGGGATGATTCTGTTTTTCGGTTTAAAATTAAAACTGTCTTTTCTGAGGATGTCTAACCCGCATGGCGCATGTGTTTACTACGTCTTATACAAACGTATGACATAGTAAACTTGCGTTTACAAGAACTAATAATTTTTTGTTGTTAGCCTGCTTTAAATGTTTTAATGTTAACTCTAACAATCACTCGATTTCAGAATTGGTCTATTATCAAACTTAAAAGTGAAAACATTAGGTATCTGTGATTGTTGTTTTGAAATTTTATTTTTTACGATACCTATTTTATTTTTTAAACAAGTTATGCATGTTTCACATTACAATTTAAAAATGCCCGTAATTCGTAAAAAAATTAACATAAGAACATATGGATAATGTTCTTAATTTTAAGTTTGTAATTAAATCGATTCGCTCTAATTCTAATATTAAAGCTATCAATACAAAATTGGTTCTATTGTACACTAATGTGTTGAATTGTTTGTTTGTGAGACAAAAACATCACATGCGGCTATGCGTTCTCTTAACTTAAATGTATCATGTATGTAACAAAAATAACTTGAGTCACGCCATTATTCAGGTATGTTCACCCCATTGTCAATAAAATAATATAATAATTTATTTAATAAATGTGGGTACGCATTAATATATTAGACATATTTCTAAATTTAAAATTCATTAAATTAACATTAGTGTGTTCAATTTAGTATATTATTATTATTTATTCAATTTAATTTAAAGAAAAATACTCCTTAAAGAGGTGAACAGCTTCTATTCTACACCAATGGTCTAACTGAATTTTATTTTTTGTACTGATGATGTATCTTAATTAAGATATCACACCTTCAATTGTTATATAATGTTGTTATCATTGTTATATCTTACAAATAATATAGTAATACATGGACAATTTGCTTTCATCAGAACTGATTTTGAAATGATAGCTTTAATAGTAGTAAATTGACCAAATCTTAAGGAAAGAATATTATCTAACGGCTTCATAGGTTTTATTGATACATTAAAATTATTATAACTCACTTAAAAATTTAAATATCAATAAAGACTTATGAGATGCTCTACATATGCTTAAAAGTTACCAACTATAATTTAAAAACTAGCTTCTTTTAATAGTGAATTGTGACAAATAGTAGAAATAAGTAATAACACAATTAATATACAATATAATAATTATATGATTTAAATCACGAGCGAACATATTATAGTCTAAGGTACCATTTTATTCTAAATAAGTGCTACACTCAATTTTCTTTTCTTTGCTTAGAGTTTTAAATATTTTAATGTTTATAAATAGTCCTGATAGATTATATATTTTATAAATCAAATTTTAAAATTAAAATAGAAAATATATATAATTTATAAAAAGTTAAAATTATCAGAAACTAGCAAGATTAAAATATTGACAAAGTTTGTTATATATTTTTAACAAATATAAATACATTAAGGTCATTAAGGCATTAAGAATATAAAAAACAACAATGTTGGCAGAAAAAAAATGTTACATGTTAGTAAGATCATACTATTTACTTGTAAACACATATATCTAATATATATGAAAGGAAATTAATTAAACATATTTTAATGATTAAGAGTAAGCATAAAGTTTATTCTAATTTAATCTTCAATTTATCAATTATCAGTTATTACTATTTGTATTAATAAATAATTATATATTGTAACAACATATAATTTATGTTGTATAATATCTACTTAAATATAAAATATAATATTATTTTAGTTATAAATAATGGTTTTAATAATATAAGGCCATTCAAATTAATTAATAAACATACACTTAGTATAGAGCCATAGAGGTTTGTACATAAATTATTCAATAGAACCATAATTAATTTTAAAATGAGTATAGTAATATAAATGTTAGAGGTAGGTTCATTAATTAATTAACTATTTATTTTTCAATAGTATTCAGTCATTTATCAAATAAATGAGTTAATGTAAAAAGAAATTTATTGATATTGGTAATTATACAATTTAATCAGTATGTATATAAATTCATAATTATATAATTAAAAAAATTAAATACAAATATAGGTCTGTAGTTTATTTAAATTAATAGATGAAACTATGAAAATTGAAAAAAAGTAAAAAATGCTTTAAGTAAATCTACTTTGATATTAAACAAATAATTCAAATTTTAAAGTTATATATAACAATAAAAGTGTTTTCATTATAAGAGAGCAAGCCACTATTTTGGTTTGATCACTAGGGTAAACTTAGTTTTATTTGTAAGTTATGATCAATAAAACAATTGAAAAACTCCAACATTTATGTTTCAATCATTTTTTTAATTTTCATAAATTACATGTTGATGTTGATGAAAACTGTTTATTCGAAATGTTGAATTACAAGACCAAGTGATTGAGTTGAGTTATTGTGCACTACTGAATATATTTTCATTGAATTAAAAATTAATCATGAATAAGTTTTTAAAATTTATTTTTAAATTTTATTATTCTTCAATCTTAAAAGAATCCTTTGTTAAAAAAATACTTAAATAAAAATAAAAAAAATCTGATTATGTTATTTTTAAAGCATTTTAACCAAAGTTTTTCTATATAATAGATTTGTTTTTATTAAATATAGTTGCACGCATAGAGAAATGGGACACTTGAATAATTTGAATAATATCCAATAATGTCCATAATATTTAAATATAAATATATGGACAATAAGTAAATTTTTTTTTTAATATGTATATTGTAATTGAATATGTATCAACAATTGATAACTATTATTGTATACTTTTTTGTAAAAACAAAATACTATGGTTGTTTTGGATATTATAATTTTAACTAATTTACTATGGTTTTATAAAAATAAAAGTATTACACCCAACTTTAATATTATTTTTAATTTAAATTTCAAAGTCTGTGAGTAATGCGCTCCAATCAATGTTATTCTGAAATACTTCTTGATCCAACCAAATCTTGTAATGCTGTTTAAATTCGCCTGATAACTTAATAGGTTTTCCCAAAGCAGTATTGATTGAAAAATCACTGGGTGTAAGTTCGTCATCCTTTAATCAAATAAATATTTTATAAAGTGAAATTATTTAATTTAAGCACTTACAATATAACTTAAATAATACATATTGTATACATATTATTAAATTAATAATATCCATAATATCGATTATATCAATACTTATTTGTGTAACTGTATAAAATTCTACGTTTAGTAATTAGAACTATCAGGAAATATTGATTTTTTTAATGACTTAAAATAAATGAATTAGGCTATGGCTTAAGACTCAAAATAAAAAAACTAAAGAAATTAACAAATTGATACCTTATACCTGCATAGTTTTGAAAAGCCAGTATTTATGAAAATATATTATGATGAAGATAATTAAAGATTTTATGAACTTATTACACTTACATTTTGTTGAGAGTATCGTCGTGCATGGAATTTATCGACTGCTGACCTCAAGAACCGTTCTTCAATTTGAAAATCAGTTGGGCGTGCTTCAAGATCTAAATAAAATATAACAACTTGTTATATATCATTAATATTTAATAAACTTTTACAGGCAAACATTTAGTAAGAAGTAAAAAAAGACAACTTATTTTTTAACTACTTACTAGTGCATTTTTGTATTATTGCTATACATATTTACAAAATAATAAAGTAATATATTCTAAAAGAAATACTAAAACACTAATGTAAGAAAAACGCTAGTAATTTTTTTTATTGAATTTAGTAGGTAATGACTAATGAATAATGAATTATATTATTGAGTAACATTTTATTAAATATCCAGAGTTAATATTCAGATTTTCAATAATAATAAGATATTTGTAAGTTTTATGGTTTTAAAATGTTTACTAAAGAAAATACACATACTTTAATGCACTTAAATTAAATATGTGTAGTTTAAAGAAACATTCAATATTTAACAGCATTGATATTTTTGTGCTAGGTTAATAAATGTATTGAATTAATATGTAAAAGCACAGTTCGCCTAACTTTCAACTGAGAGTGCTTTAAGCAAAAAATGTATATTTGATCTATGGAGATCATTAATAATATTATTATTTTTAAATCCACTAAAATAGTTTAAAAAATGTAATAGCAATAAAAAAAATAATGATATAAAATACCATTTTATGTATAACCTATATATTTAAGTCAAATAAAAGCTCGAAAGAATTTAGTGATGTATTGCAAATTTTTGATATTGAATTTGAAAGCAATAATAATTCAATACTTATGTAATAAACTCAAAATACAGCTATTTTGTGATTATGTAATTATATTATTTCAATATATAACTGTATTATTATGTAATATCATTATTAAATATATGGTATACATGGCTGCAAACTAGATACTTAATTCTAATAATAAGCAGTATCAAAGGTTAAAAATATTGTTCAAACTGATGAGTGCATGATAATAACGATCAGCAGAATTTTATTTATTAATTAAAATAATAAACAATATTATTAATGACATCACACAACCATGTGAATATTGACTGGCAGCTATTTTGTGTTTAATAAAGTAATTTAATTATATTTTATTTTAAATAAACAAGTATTTCGTTTATTATAAATTGCCTATTTTTCGCACTAAAGGTTGTTACAATTGTGCCACATAATTTGTAAAATTAAAAATGTGAGCACTTACATTTTAAAAATAATTGTGAGTGGGAACAAAACACTAGTAAAGATCTTTAAAATGCTTATTTTTTAAATTTTAATAACAGATTTAGAGCTTAGAAGTCATCTAAGACGGAAGTGAACTAATTATTAAAATATAAATAACTTAATGTTGGTATTATAACGCTTTTACTTAAAAATAGCTAATATTTTTTTCATCATTTTTAAAATACAAAAATGTATTAATTTTTTACTAATTTCCTGTAATTTATAAAGTCCAAATTGTATTTAAAAAATAAAATATTTTTTGGTGTAAAAGCTTTAAATTCAAAAGAAAGTATGATATGTTAAAGTTTATCCTACAAATATTTTTAAAACAAAAAAACAAATTAAAAATAAATATGCGTATACTAAGATTTTATGATATATTGAATTATTTTTGAACAATTATAAAATTAACTAGAAATGAGTTTACAAATATTAGCTTCTATAGAAATATTAATATTTTAATTTTTACCATTTCCATATGCCCAATCGTCATTTAGTCTGTGTCGAACTTTTTGATATATTGTACTCATAGTTTTCATATTAGATTTTCGCCATGCTCGGCCAAGGTATTTTGCTTGCATTTTTAACAGTTTTAAAATATAAAGTTGCATCATAGCATGTCTTACTTTTAATGATTTTTTCAATATTGGTGCAGATTTAAATATAACTAGCATCTGAAATATAAATATACAAAAATTCAATTAAAATTCTAATGAGAAAAATATTGTACTCGAGCTACCATGATTCGCGAGTGTTTCCATTTTGTTATTTTATTCAAAACTCTTAATAAATTAATACAAGAATAAACATTTCTCCATGAACATAATGGAAACTCTCCTATTTCAATGTTGTCTAATGAAAGGTCAGGTCCATTACCAATAACACACGTTGGAAAATCTAATATTGGAATCCTACAACCATTTAAAAACAAATTATTATTAATAAATCACAACAAAAGTTAAATTACTCACGTATTCTTAGATGATACATAAGATACAAGATTTTGATTCAGAAATTTGATTACGAGTGGTATGCAATTTGCAAATACTAGATGTTGAGAGATAAACTCAAATTGATAAATATGATTTGCTTTAAAATGTTTAAGTAGTAAAAGTAATATACCACTTATAGCTTTTACTACAATTTCTTTCTGTCTATTGATATCAGTTTCTAGCTTAACTGATTCAGAAAATGACATTCTGTGAAGAAAAAATAAACTGTTTATAACTATGAACTTTATTTTATATTTATTGTGATTTGGTTACATACGGCATATCAACTGGTAATATGTCAGCAATTATATTGATTGAATCACTTTTAGCTTTTGAAGTAGGTGATGCAGCTAATAATATTTTCAATAAAGCAATCATATGCTGAGGTAAATTCGGCAACATCGCCTAAAATTTTCAAAATTGAGTTTAGATTATAAATTATAGTTTAATACAGGATTATTTTGTTTAGTTATGATTAAATGATAATTAACTCATAAAAATATCACTAACCTGGTATAAAACTTCTGCAGGTGTTTGTTCAACATTATCATTGCCCATAATTAATGGATTTCTTTGAATTGTTTCTTCTTTTTTTATTTGGTAATCGGCTAATGATGTATACATATACTGAAAACATAATATTTTGTAAATGTTGAACACAAAAAATAATTTAGTAATTTACTTGTCTGAGAATAGCTACACTCTCATGTATGGGATCGGGTAAGCCAATTAGTGTCTCGATATCATTGTCCAATTTAAAACCAAGAAATTTAATTCTTGTTTGATCCAAAAAAAATTGTAAGTCTTTATGACGAACTTTAGGTACCCATGGCAGGCCTTTTATCACCAATGGTGTAGGTGGTGTTTGTGGCCTATAATCATTTATTTCTTGAATATTTTTCATACTAGAAATATCATCCATTCCTAATTGCTGATCTTCATAGTCTTGTAAATCTTCATCATTCTGATAGGATAAATCCATGACAACAAGAGATTCGTCTAATGAACTCTGTTTAATTAGGCCCTAAAAAATTATCAAAACTAAAATTAATCAAAAAAAAAAAACATGCAAAATATTTTTTGTAAAATTAGTATTTAATACTCTTAAAATAAAACTATATCTAAAAATTATGTGATGCTGGTAAATACTGAATATGAATAACAACTAGCTTAGTATTCTAACATTATCTGTGCAAAATAATAAATAGGTAGTATCAACAAGTAATACAACTCATATTTATTTTTAACAAAATAAAAGTTCCATTATTTATAAATAACATTAAACACTTAATCAGTTTTGGTTAATTATGGCATGAAACTTAAAATTCAAAAAATTATAAGTAAAATTCTGTGAAAAAATATTTATATTATTCATTTTTAAAATTAATTAAGATATATGTTATAAATATTATGACTATACATTTATACCACAAAATATAGGATTTAGAATATAATTGACACAAATTAATTAATAACTAGAACACATTCTATTCTCACATTTTTTTTTTTTTTTTACATAATGATAAACTACTAACTGTCGAAACACTCAATCTTTATACCTTGTATGCTTTTTTTTTTTTGTCTAAATATTCTATGTTAGTTATATAAAAATACTTAAATTGGGATTACCAAGAATATTTTAGAATGTTTAATATTTTCCCATAAATACTAAAATAGTAATTGTTGTAAATAGATGTATATGACCTAAGAAAAATAATTTTTACTTAATATATTAGAATATTAGTTATGTTTCTAAATTAAAAAATACTTATAGTTCTATGAAATATCTTACAATATTTTTAATTATTAATTTAGTAAATTTAATAAGTATAAAGTAATATTTCAATACACCTTTTTGTGGTATGGGGTCAAGAGTCTTTAATTAGTTTAATATTTTAATTAATTTTTTTCTTTAAAATATTTTGTAATTCCTGATACACATAAATAATTATTAAATTGAACATGTACTGTAGTGAAAGCATATTTACACAAATGGTTTGTTCATGTAAGAACCATAAATTAATTCTAACTATATCTGTATTTACACAGGAAATACAATATCATAAAAAATATTTTGTTTTTTGAATTGAAACAACTAATTTTTATCCCAAATGTATTTATATTTTAATATTTATAATATTATATAGGTACAAAACTGAATTTAATGAAATTTTTACATGTCAAATAAGCATGATTAATAATATTTAAATTGATAGTAAAAAATGTATAGCTTATTCATATTAATTAAAATGTACACATAACTCATAATGATTAATAAATTAAGTACAGCATTTGTGTAATTAATAACTGTGCACATAATAAATACAATATACATTTGACACTAACGAAACTTTACAAAAACAGGACCACAAATCTCAAGTTATTTTTCAATGATTATGATTAATGACAAATAGTCAGCACAATCTAAACTTACCTCTTCGCAAATACTAAGAGAAGTAGAATCACCAGTTAATCGGTATGATAATGCTTTTAAATTATACGCCATCTAAGAAATAATCAATTTTTTTTCAAAGTAACCAACCAAGAAACTAGTCAAAAGTTCTTAGTATAAAATGAGATATATAAAACAACTATTTTGCTTTCATAAGATTGTATGATCAAGTATCAATCATATTATTGTAATTTGTATAGTTCATAAATTATTATATAAAAATCATAAATTTGAACAAAGGTATTTAAGGTTAGGTCATGTAGATTTTAAGTTAAAAATAATTATTATTAAAATTACACATGGTAAAATATGTTTTATTTCAAAAACTAAATGACTTACTAACACAACATCAAATGAAGTGACCATTTTATAAAAAAGTAACCATTTTGTAAAATATTTGTAAATGTATAAAAAACCATTTCAATTTCATGAAATGACTGAGACAAAAATATTAAAATTCTTTTTTACTAAGTATGTAATAATAACATTTTTTAATACAAATATAAAACCAAATCTCAAAATAGTCCATTCATTTTTTACTTATTACTTTTTTTAATAGATATATTAAATGGGAAATTATTGCCATAATTTTAATAAAACCTTTTTTTTTTTTTATTTACAAAAATAATTGTAAATAAAATATTTAAACATTAGTTGATTTAAAAATTAATATTACAATGCTAAAATATACTAAAATGTATATAATTGTGAAATATTCTGGAGTTAAATATTGTGAGAATATTTTCAAACTTATTCTTAAGTTATCATGAAGTGAAATCAATAAAAGTAATTTCGTAATAAGATACAATTAAGATTACTAAATATTTAAATCCAACCATAATTTTAAATTCTCAGCAAACAGAAGAATTTATTAGTTGTTTTATGGTTATTACAACTATATTTTAATTTTATTTTATGTATTATTTGTTTCTGTAAATAATGTTTCATAAAGAAGTAGCATATGTTTTGAAACAAATATTTTGATGAATTAAATTTATTGCTTTATAATTGTTCCTAAGAGTAATGAAAAAATACTGACAAATGTAAAAATTCAAGACAATTTGGTTTGTAGACTTAAATTTTAAATAAAATGATAAATTATTATTTTTCCCAAATTTAATAATGTGATATAAAAAATTAAATGGTTTTGTTCACTCTTAAAATTATAAAAACTTTCATAAATAAAAATAATAACTCCCAAATTTAAATAATTTTTAACAAAAAAATATATACTTTATGCTACTAGTAGTATATTTTAGTATATAATTAACTATGGTCTATGATCGATAAAAGCATCATATTAATATTACATCACACTATCCTGCATCAAGATAGTAAAGCGAAAGGAATACCAAACACATAATGTGTACTATGTACTTTATGTCTCTATTTCACTTTTTTAATTTTTAAAATTGAATAATAATTAATTAGTAATTAATTTTTTACTAACTAAAAAAAATCATAAATAAAATTTTTAGGTAATATGACCAGCATATTTTAATATATAACAGGTATATTATAACATAACAAACGTTTAGATAAAGTTTAAATAACTCGACAAAAAAAAAAAATCAATTATCTATGCAAATAAAATGCAATAAAATTTATGATAAAATATGAATTATTTATGTCATTTGAAATCAAAATAATAATAAAAATAATCAATTTGGTTATAAATTATTAAATAATAATTATAATTATATAAACAAAACAAATCTAAACATATTTTAAAACCAATAGGTACTTCTTTTTTTTTTATTAATATCTTATAATAGAATAATTAAATTTAAGTATTACATAATATTTTACTTACTCTCTTTTGACGGGTACCACGTTTTTGTGCATTCATCATATCTGTGGAACTCGGCGGCGGTGAAGATGATCGCATTGATTTAATTATTTCAATTGGATCTTCTTGAAGTTCTGGTAATTCTACATTTTTTTGGTATTCATCTAACAAACATTTGCTCTTTATAAAATAAAATATTTCAAACATAAAAAAATTATACTTTTTAAATTGGCCAATTTATCCATTCCACCAAGTAGAACTAAAATTAATTTCCACAATAACAATAAAACTTTTTTCATTGGATAATATGATGCCAGCCCACTGCAAAATCTAGTAATCATGCTTAATAGTTTTACTATTATATGGTCTTCTGTATAAGGTAAACCTAAAATGTAAACAATTTTACATAATCTTATGTAGTTTTTAAATAACTTCATAATAAAATATAATTTAGTTACCTATATCTAATAACAAATTTTCTCTAAATTCTTTAAATTCAACATCTGATTCAAATTCTGACACTCTAAGTACTTCAATAAATGTGTACAACACATTCAGAATGATTCTTAAATTTGTAGAATCTGTACAGTTAATTTGAGTTTTTCGATGAAATTGTACTGATCTAAAACAATAAATAAATAAATTATAGTTCTACAATTCTATTTTTTTATTTTATAAATTTATAATATGAGGTTATTAATAATATGTATACTCTATTTCCATATTTAGCAGATTTACAAATATATTATAAACACCAAATTTATACAAAAAAAGTATATTTTCTTTGGCATTAGTCTGTTGATCTTTATCTGATTGACATTCTGCCCAACATCCCTAGAAATAACATATTTAACTTTAAAATGTATTTAATTATCATACAACATAGTATCTTATGAAAAAATCTACAAACTTGCAACAAATATAATACACATCTGGCTGCATTTATCCGATTTGTTTTATCTGATACTTCTAATAAATCAAGCAGTCTAGATGCAACTATATTTTTATTTTCTGTGCTTAAAATATGCCATGATGGTTTAAAGTCCAATGCTTTCATTACTCTTTCAAATTCCTAAATAAAATATTTACAATTTGAATTACTAATATTATATTACTCATAGTATATACCTCACTCATAGTAAATGTAAATAAAGAGAGCTTTATTATCTATTTCTATATGTCTACCAAACTATGTCAAACTAACTGATTTCTTTAAATTGATTAACATGATTGCTGTGTATCATATGGTATACTTGTCATGACACTGGATATATTTAGGTTTTAAAAAAAAACATTTTAAAAATTGAAAAATTAAAATATAAATGTACTACTTTCATTTATTTATGAAATATTAAATGCTTATAAAAGATGCTAAAAAAACAAATAGTTTAATAGTAATATTGACCAAACTGTAATGCATTTAATAACAAGGTACATGCACCAATTGGTGTCATTCACAATATACAAATGATATTAAATTATATCATTTAGTCATACACAGTGAATGTGTTAATGCTCTCAGCCAATTTGGAACGCTCTTTCTTAGAATATTGTGAATATTGCTAATGTTTATTTTTATAAATAAATTTATATAAAATAATGTCTATAGCATGTCTGATAAAAATTGTTTGTACAAAAAGGGTTTGCTTGTGTAAAATATAATGAATTAATAAAAATCAATATAACAAAAGTTAAGAACTTGCTCATTTAATAGCTAACAAAATTAAGTTATCTAAAAATAAACATAAGTGAATATATTGAAATAATGAGTTTAGAATTAACAAATTGTGTTGTATAAAGGCTTATGAGTTATAAGTTATGTTAGAAAAAAAATTAATAAATAAAAAAAAAATTTTTACCACTAATGTATTGACAGATTTATTTTTTGTAAAAAATTTAAAAATAACCAAATTTATAAACTTTTATATAATACAATAAAACTTCATATGATACAATGAAACTTCTTCTTATGGAACCCCTAAAATGTATTTATATTTATTAGGAATCAAGATATTTCCATTACTTTGTTATAGAACATTTGAATACCGAAAACTCATAATAATGAACGGTTTTAGAGCAATTTTTATCATAATTATAGATTAATTATTTAAATAATATTTAAAATTAATTATCAAGATTTTAAACAAATCATAATAATTTATGGTTTTTATTATCATATTATATACATAAACCACTTTAATTTTAATATAAACACGTTGGTTTTAACCTATATATTTTTAGAATAAACTATAAATAGTATAAATAAATAAGTTATATTTCAGAATACACCTACATTATACATGTTAATTGCATGAGTACAGTTTATTACATATTCTTGACCCACCCACTCAAAACTTCACTCCCTCTGAATAACACACAACTTCAGTGACAGATAGTGTTCGTTATTCAGAGATTTTTTTGAAGTATTATTATTTAGGTTATTTGTGTATATATTTCATTCTGTAGTAAATTGTCATAGGTATGTTTATAAACTAAAGTGTACAACAATATACATTAAATTCTATGCGAAATGCATTGATTTATTAATAATTTATTCATAACTTTTTGCCAGCTCATCTAAGTTTTATAAGTGTTAACATTTATATTTTTTTCTATGATTAACTTGAAATTTACAAATTAATGTTGTTGTCATATTTTAATCATTTAATTACATGATTTTGCATTTTTACAAGCATTATTATACATTTTTACTATCTAAACAACTGGTTAAAATAAACTTAATATTTCAAAAATTAGCTTAACGAGACATTTTTGAAAACCTCAAGGATAAATATCATTGATTTTTGTACTATTGGATATCATCTTAATTAAGACTAAAAACTAAATTGAAATACATATTAATAATTAAAAAAATTATGTTCTATTTAATAGAAATATTAAATAAATTTTATATTATACATTTTATCGCAATTATATAAGTTTATTAGCAATTTATGTACAAAGATTTTAAACTAACATAATGCGTAGGAGGAGGAGGGGTTGAGGAGCGACTCAGATTATAGGTGTATTTTATTAAATAACAACTAACAATTGTAATTAAATATAATTGTTTATCATAGCATTTTCCAACCTTTTTGATCTTACAGCACACTAATCCTAACCTATATTTAGCAGTGACACACTTGACATTGACTAATTCTGTTATTATTAATATTAGGCTTTTATCATATTGGTATTTAGTACCGAAGTATATCAGCGAATTAAAAGTGAATAAGTTAAAATGTGTTTATTTAAGTTAGGAAAACTTATATAAAATCATATTTTAATTGATTGATTATTTTTATATTATTTTGTTTGTTTAATTAAATCTAACACGGTCACCTATAGAGACTACATGGCATACCTGTGGGAAAACACTAGTTTATCGCATTCATTTGATAATAACATTCATAACTTTCATAATTTTTACAATACTTATTTTGATTATATAGATGTTTTTAAGAGTATGAACATATCAAAACATTGATGTGACATAATATATAACTATAAGCCTTAATTACAAAAAATTGTTTTACACATATTATTTAACTTCTTTAATTACCTGAATGTTGATCTGGTAATCTTCTAACTCTGAGTAACTATATAATTCTGCCATTTCACAGAGATGAGTATCTGTATCTCCATAATTATATTCAAGATCAGGGCAGTCAGATTCTTCCTGAATAATATTAAGTAATATATATTATGTACCTGATAAATACCCAAAGGCAAAAGTATAATTTTCTTACTTCTGAATCTTGTTTTTGCTTTCTGCCCATAGAGTCTTTTAGTTTTGGAGTGTTTCGTTTACCATTAAAAACATCCATTATAAAACAATATTGAATATAATATAGGTATCACAAAATTATAAAAGAATGTCAATGATATTACATGTAATATAGTATTCCACAAAAGCGAGGACCATTTTTTAAATCTGTTAATATTAAACAAAAAATAATTAACCTGAATGTACTAAATACAAAAGAAACTAATAAATAATGATTCTATAAAATGCTAAAATGTAAACAAAATACAAGCTAACACGACATAAAAATTACCATTAGTTGAAAGCTAACATTTAAAGCTTATTATCCAAAATATTAATAAATATACACCGAAATTACAACATATTTTGCAAACTAAAAAAAAAAAACACTTATAAATTCTAATGTAATCGACTATTAAATTAAAATTATAAGTATAATAAATAATATTGTTAATGAAAAAATTGTTATCAATATTCATTATTATTGTTATCATCTTGGACATAAAATAATATTATGTTTATGTGTTTATGGCATGGAGATAAAAAATATATTCTTTATCTTGATGGTTTATGATTATTTAGGTATATAAGTAGTATATTAATTCGCAGATTTCTATGCAATCGTCGAACAAGATACTAAATAGTGACTAATGACCACTGGGCACTAGGGATGGGAAGTTTCGTTCAATTAGGTGAACTAGTTTGTTCGTTCATCGTTCATTGAACTAGTTCAAATGAACGATACATGGTAAGATTTAAGGATGGGAAGTTTCGTTCGTTCATCATTCACTAAACTGAACTAGTTCAAATGAACGATACATGTAGTCGTCGGTCAACAGCTGTTCATATTCGTTCATCGTTCATTAGTTCATTACGCCGTACAGTGGTACCGGTTGAACGAAACGTTTCAATTGAACGATTTATTTTTCATTATCGTTTGTTCGTTCATTAACCAATCGTTCAATGAACTAGGTCGTTCGTGAATGACACATCCCTAGTTAGATAATTAGATGAACTAGTTCATATCGTATTGTCGTTCGTTCAGTAACCATTCGTTCAGTGAACTAGTTCGTTCATGAACGGTACATCTCTACTGGGCACAGTATACTACGTTATCTTATATCATACATGACCGTGCTAAAAATAATAATACTACATTATTATATAATTAATGTGTATAATAGTATTGAGTATACATAGTATGGATTGCTCACTGGACGTGATTATGCGTTGCACTACATTTTAGTTAATTTATTGACAATAAATAACGTTAATGGTCCAAATGAAAATAATAATTCGGTTAGCGGTAGCGGTAAAATGTAGCCGGATACAATTACCGATACCGCGGGCGGCGGCACCTTCCAGACAATATAATTTATCCGTATAATAATATAAACTATACTGAATGAGAGGGCGGTAGTCGTAGCATATAAAATACAGTAATATTTTCAACGCCGATTTTAATTAATTTTATTATTATTATTATTATTATTATTACAATTCGTGTTCTTTAAATAATCGTCAATCGGTTGATCCAAGGGATCCAAATCCAACGTTGCTAAATTGAACCAAACACACGCTGTCTTTTAATAATAATATTATATTTTTTCCTTTTTACCAAATGTATGAATTAACATTGAATAGTTGGAACATGCAGTATACCGTATTACTGTATGCCTGGTGTATATCTAGGTATACAGGTGTATCTTATGCCATTATGCGCGGGTTTTTTTTAATGATTTTGAATCGAAAATATGAAATTTCAAAAAAAACAAAATTATGTGTTTCTCGCCGTTATAAAGTGGCATCATTGGATGGCTGCTTTGTTTCAAGTGTTTCATGTTAATTAATTATTTTCCACGTACATGCTTATTGTAATAATTGAATTACAGATTGCTTGTGTTATAATAAAGTTAAAAAAAAAATATGTATTTCTTTATTTTATTCTGGCAATTTTTTTTTTATCCCGATTTCAAAATTTTTAAGCACGCAGTTGTACTAAACTTAATTTTTTTAAATAGAAACAATTATATTTTTTAATAGATTTTTGTAGACTATTTTCCTGTAAATGTTGTTGTTAAATTATCAATTTTGGTTCACTAGTTCATTAACTACGATACTCTAAAGTTAGTAAATTCATTAATAGTTTTTATTTAAATAATTGGTATAAATTTTATTTACTTTAGCGCTAAATAATTTTTTTTTAACAATCATTTTATATATTTTTATACACTTAAATCGTCATTTAAAATAACAGCCCTAGCATTTATTTTTTTGGGACATTAAATATGTCATCCTTGTCTCTGTAAGACATAAGGATAGAGTTGAACCAATTTAACGATAGTTTTGAGAACTCAATATGTGCATAAAGAATACATTTATTTTTACTATCTGCAATTGTACAAATACTTAGGTTTCAAGTTTTGAAATTTTTAAGTAAAAGTTTTTAAATGAATTATTTGCTTTTTATTAGTGTTCAGAATTTTAGTTCAATATAACATTTTATTGTGTAAATTATTTTTTATATTATAATAATGCATTAATGCATTCGATTGAAGAGTATGCAGTGTGTTGAGATAATTTTTTTTCGTCTATGATCAAAAGACTTGAAAATGTATTACAAGATTCTTCATAGCTTGTTATAAGTTAAAATTAAATAAAAAGTTGAGCATAAGTCTATAATAGTTTTTTATAAGCGTCTAAAGTTAAAATTTCGACAAAATAGATGCGTAAAAATTACGAATATTTGTGATTTTTTTTTTGATTTAGAAATTCATAAAAATTGTTTTGTTTAAATCTAAAATTTGAAAATTCAACACAAGACTCTCTAAGTTTTTCACCTTTCACAAAAAAAAAAATGTTTACCGGTAAGTCAAACTAATTTTTTATGAGAGTTTGAAATTAGACATTGGATATTCACCTGTAAACTATGTAGATTTCTCAGGGAACAATTTTCTTATTTTGTTATAATTCAAACATGAATAACTGTAGACATTTGAAATTTCTACCGAATGTTGATATTATCATTTTCTATACACCATACAATTTAATAAATATTTTGATACTTTTTTAACTAATTGTAGGCATACGAGATTTTTGGTTTTTTTAAATTTTTTTTCTCTAAGTATTGCTACAAAAAAATTTTTATTGGGTCAAAAAGCTTGACTATTTAATATAAGGTTTGTCATGAGTTGTTATAATAGCAGTTCAAAAATATTAAAAGTACATAAACAAAATTTTTTGTATAAGCATTTAAAGTTCAAATTTTAACAAATTAAGAAAACATTTTTTGTACTTAAAAATTTATAAAATATTCAATTTGTATATCTAAGAATTGAATATTTAAAATAAGGTTTCGCTTAAGTAGTTTATTTTGTAACCAAAAAATTTAAAATAGTTGATTTTTATTAGAATTTAAATTAAATATTGAGTATAAGATAAAGGGAAGGGATAAGGCATTGAATCATATATGTAAAAGTGGGGGGGGGCTTTGCCTTCATATTTTTTTACCAAAAACAAAGTTGATGAAATCGGATTACTCTACGAGGTGTGAGAGTTTTTCATGTAAAACTTGTTTTGAACAAAAAATCACGCTTTTCATTTGTTGGCAGTATTGTTGCATTTGTACTTAATGCCTACGTGTAGCGCGTGCGTAGATTATAGATAGCCCGGTGTGTATACAACCACACTAACAAATAACAATAATAAATTATTATTTATGACTTATGAGCCATGACTACACAAGGGCTACGGATGATGATGCCAAGATTTCATATTATCTAAATATTGCCCCTTATTATAGGACAGGGCACTATATTTTGTTTTTTCACTCTAACTTACGCGCAACATGACAAATTTATTATTTTTTTTTTTTGATTATTATGAAAAAAGTACTGCACATTTTTTACTTCTATCCTCCTAATGTACCAACTAAATTCGATTTGCTAACAGAAACCACAGTACCATCATACTCAACGTTGATGATTAAATCATTTTTCACTGCGTTAAAAAATGGTAGTAACATAAAATTGAAAAAAAATAAATATACAAAATAAATATAAAAAATATATTAAACATAAAATATATATTTATATTAATATTATATAATAAATATCATTTAACATACAATTGTAGATCCATTAACCGTCCATCGCTCTGCTTAAATACGATACAAATTTAAAATATAATAAGCGTATATGATTAATGATTTAAGATCGTGAAGTTGTTTATGAACAGTAATGGTTAAGTTGTAACCACTACTGACGCAATTGAAATCGCGTCACCAGGATATTTGAGTAACAATATTCCAGTGGCCAACACTAGTAATGCGTTTTGGTCATGGTAAGTTTGAGGGCTTATGGCCGTCAGTTGATGGTGGCAGATTATTCGACGGATTGACAAGACGTAAAAAACGTATCGTCGACTTGTGTAGGGGATGGCCATGACGGAAATTCAGTTTCGGAAGCCGACATTCCTCGGTTGACGGACGTTGATACACCGACGTTCAGCCAACGCTATTTATCGGCACCGATGACCGTCGTTCGAGACCGTCTACTGTCCACTACGGCGATTCGGAGCAACTTTCGCGCGCTATAGCACGAAATGCATTTTCACTAGCATTCAGACATCGAGTTATTACTACTTATATATTTACTATTATTTTTTAGGTATCTAATTTAAAAGTGTAAGAGTACTCATTTCAGTCGAAAACTAAATCTATTTTATAAGATTCAAATCAAACTCGAATTCGTGGTAATTGGTGGATATTTGTATATTTTAATGAGAAATTAAGTAAACAAAATGTGCAATCGTTATTTTTTAGTTGTAGGTACTTTTTTTTATTAAAATATTATTAGTGTAGTTGTTATTTATAAAATAGATACTAATATATCCAAGTTTATACTTGGATTCGTCTTATATTAGGACTCTGTCAATATTTTATTATTATATAGTATATTGATTAAGTATACTTCATAATTATAAATAAATAATAATTAATTTTATATAATTCAATTCTATCTCAAAATACTAATTTCAAACACTTCGCCATACTTTTGCTTATATGTTTTCACTGTTTTAGAAACGAACGACATCAAATTTGCAGTCTTATAGAGTTAAGTAGAACAAGCTTTGTGTAGTTACTTTTGATATTATATTATTCACCTGTCATTTAACTTAAAGGTAAGAAACTAAAAACATTATCTGTGTTTATAGTAGTGCTTGTACGTTAGCATTTTATGGTATTTAAATTTTTAAGTGAGGTATGAGCATTTTTATATTCGATTCTGAGCAATAAGAGAATCGAAGATTGTATTTTTGACTATTGTGAGGATTGTGATTAAAAATTTATAGCTTTTAGTCTTGAAAATTCAATGCAAGATTCCATATAAGTTTTACTTATGAGAATTACAAAAAGAAGTTGAGTGTAATTTTACAAATAATATAGTTTGAAGATTAAATTTTGATGTGTTTAATCCTCGCGTAAATTAAAGATTTCTCATCAAACGATTTTCTAATTTAATTCGAAAACAAATAACCGTAGATACTTTAAAATTGAAATGATTACCAAATATGTGCAATATGTAATAATAATAAATGTATGTTTACATATTATTGTACCTTCAAATATTTTTTTAAAAATATTTTGACTTTTTTGAGCTATATATTGTATACATTTTCGATTTTTTTAGTTATTTTTTCTATAAACTGATAAAATATTGTTCACTTAGTCAAACATTTTGAAAATTTATTACAAGGTTTCTCTTGAGTTGTTATTATGTCATCTAAAAATAATTAATATACACAGGCACAGTTTTTTTAATAATCATTAAAGTTCAAATTCACGAACTTTTTAAAATTATTTTGTAGTTAAAAATGTATGAAATGATCAATTTTTACAGCTAAAGCTTTTGAATTCAATACAAGGTTCTTCATAAGTAGTTCATACTGTAACCAAACAATTTAAAAATAAATAAATAATATTTTTGGAAATTTTGAGTTAAAATTTGGACGAAATGAAGAAAAACGATTTGAGTTATTTTGTTGTAATTTAAAAATAATAATATAATAATCAAAGGTATTTAAAACTTGAAATTTTAATCATACTCCATATTCTTTGTAATTTTATAAAAAAAAGTGTCATAAAAATTAAACACTAAAATTATATAGTAGCAACAAGTAACAAATCCCCATAGACTGTCCATAAGTTGATTAACGAATAAAATAAAAATGTCGTCAATCATTGATAATGATTTTTTATTAGGCGCTTTGAGAAAGCGAAAAATGCGAATTAAAAAGGTCTCGGCCGGTCAGCTTTAGGTCTGTAGCCCGTAAATTGGTCGGTTGGCGGGGAAAAGTGACGTCACGGAGGCTCAGGCCGTCGACCCGTACCGCGACAGTCAACCAAGCTCGAACGATGCGACGATGCGACCTTCCCATCGCTCCGACTAAATTATATTTTGTGTCGGATGATAGCGTGTGCGGCGTTCCGTCGAGATAGTGACGTCACGGCGTATCACTCTCGGCGTCCGACGGGCGACGGGGCGACTACAGCGACGATACATACCCACGGCCAGTGTACCGTTACACGCTCGCAAGTTACGACTCCTCGAAAGTCACGGTATCCCCGCGGCTAACGATAACGCGAACGTTGCTACTGTCCGTGTATTTTGTTCGTCCACACAAACGGCACGATCGCACGCCGTTACACTTTCGGCCTTTACGCCGTCCGCGCGAAATATCGCGTATCCTTTCACTGCACTCATTGCTATCGAATGCCGCTGCGTTCGGGTACAACTGCAACATGAGTCCGTCACGACCAGAGTTCCAGTGCCGTGCTTGTCGCGTCCATCCGTCTTGGTGCCCGTGAATCGAGCGATGTTAGATTTAGGTGAGTATCCGCGCGCCCGAGTATGAACCAACAACTGAATAATGAGTGAAAGAAATCTAGATTTCATTTGTTCCGTGTACCGCCCTTAGTCAAAGTTGTGCAGTAGACCATAAAAACCATAGACTCTCGATTGACAACTATTCCATAATCTGTGCACTTGTGGTACCTACTGTGCCTGCTCACGGTTACTTGCGTAGTTTGTGTGGAATGTGGATGTAATGCACATAATGCTCATTAATCATTACCTACACCTACCAATGTGACATTTTTCTTCATATTATCTCAAAAAATGTTCTTAATGTAGTAATGTTAATGTGTTTAGATATCGACAAAATGGGTGATCACGTACAAAAATATGTCAACGACAATGACATGAACATTAAAAATTCATTTTGGAAAAAAAACATTAGAAATCTTCCCGGAAGGTAATGTGTTTTATTTGACTTGTGTTCTGTATAATATGATATTATTTAAGCACTGTTTTTTTTTTATTAAATATTTATAAGGCATTATTTGAATTTTAGAGCAAGTCCTAAGAAAGAAAGCAAATCTGTGTCTTCTTCAGCTTCGACTTCATTTGATGATTTCCAAGAAAGTGTCAGTGATGCATGGGAAATTGAAGCCGAAGATGAAATACTACGTATATCAGGTAAAGAATTTTTGATTTCAAATTTAAATACTGTTCTGTCTTAGACTGATAAAAATCTATATAATATATACTTTTGACTGTACATAATAAATAAATTAACTTTGACAATAGTATAAATGGAAAATATTTTTATAGGTATTAAAATACAAGGCATGGAAGGTTTCTTCAAAAATGGAATTGAGTTCAGTTGTTGTTTTTGACTTAAAGATACTAACAAACATTTCCTTATTTTGTTTTTCTCCTATTATTGTTCTTAAATTTTCAAAATATAATATTAATAAATATTAATGTATATAATATTTTTAAAATATAATAATTAATCATAGTAAAATTCAGACATAACTTCTTACTCCGAGTAGCCCATAATTAATTTGTCTTGTGTGTATTATATGAGTATGGGGTCACAAACAAGTTTTTAATATTTTTTTTTATGTATAGATGCTTATCCTTCAAAAAATTCTACATAGGTACATAATTTTTTTAAATTATTTAGAAATATTATAATTTTTCATTGTAGATAAAATATATATATTGTAAAATAAAATAAAAAAAAAAACTATAACTCAACCAAAATTTAAACTTATCTTCCTTATACACTTCCTTTATTTTTGGTACTAAGATATTTATGAAAATCTTTCCCATTTACTTATCTGTGTTTCATAAATCTGTTTGGTATTTTGAACATTATCTAGTATTTTATTGTTTGATTTTATAATTTTTAAAGTACATAAAAAAAATGTAATTGAGTAATAGACATTTGGTAATTGGGTATAACAAATAATACATTTTATTTGGTGCATATAATTATATTTTATAATTAAAAAAATAATGGTTATTAATTAGGTAGTATGTTAATTATGGTCTATATAAATATGTCATGAATATGAAATAGTATTTAACAAGGTTTTTACACTAACCATATTTTTATGCATTTTTTATGATTATTTATTATTAAATACATTTTTTTAACCAATTAATTGATGTTTACTCTTCTATTAATTTTTAAAACTATGATTCATAATTGATTTATTATAATTTACATTGTACATAAAAAAAAAAAATTAGTTTTTCTTGTTCCCAGTTAATGTATTTTTCTATAATGATGTAATTAAATATACTTTTTAAGGTGTAATATTATTGAATCAAAAATATTATGCATGGTATTGTAGAAAGATATAAGGTTTTGAAAACTTATCTAGCTTTATTAATTTTAATTAAATGCAATTAGTATTATATTATAATTTTAAATATAACAGCACTAAAACATTGAAAAAAAATAGTCTAGATTGAAGATAATTATACATTTAGATAGCTAACATAATTTTATAAATCTATATCTTAAACAATATTTTTAGTAGTAATAATATGATAAATATTATGTAAGTCAGTTATAAAGAGTGGAAAAACTCAAAAGGACGTTATATCCATGTGTGTTGTTTTCATTTTACTAATGCATAACATAGTAAATGTATAATTTTTAAAATGCTCATAACTTGCTTCAAAATTAAAATATAAAATAAAACTTTTGAGCTGCCCTAGATAATGTTCTTATCTTTAAATTTGATAATAGATTAATTTACTTTAATATTAAAAATAACAAAATTAAATAGATTCTTCTGAATGTTAAATTTACCGTGTTACTAATACAGTAAGATGGAAACAATACATACATGTATAATATCCCCTTAATGTAATAATAATTTTCCATTTTAAATTATTTGTAAAGTATGAGTTCTAATTAAATGATCTATTACATTTATGAACTATGATTAATAACTATATTATTAGGTAGTTCTGGACAAGCTTGTATTGGCTGTTGTTATAAAGTGATTTGCTGAAACGTAAAATAAAATGTTTTTGCTTTACTACAATGATGTTTTCACTAGGATCAATTTTTTAAAATATTTAGTAAAATACACCAATTTTATTTTATTTTAGTAAAAAATACAATTATTAATAAGTCATACTTAACGTATAGTTTCTTAACATTTTTTTAGTTCATAAATTGCTTAAAAACTAAATTTTTGGAAGCATCTGTGAAAGTTTTCAGAAATTAGACTCTTCAAGACTAACGTCACAGCATAAGTTTATGTAAGTTGGCCAGTGGGTAGGAAAGACTGGAGAAATAACTTAAGAATGCTGTTTATTATGAAGTTGAATAGTGTGTCATTTAGTGTTTTTTGAGCTACAGCTCAATGTTTCATGTTTTGTGTTAAAGTCAGCATCAATGACATATGTGTGATTTAGTGTTTGAAGAAATAGTGACAGATTTTTTGTAGGAAAAGGTGAAGTAAGCAAACATAATAGAAGCAAATTATGGAGCTAATATTTATAGATTTCAGCGACTATGTTCATGTGTTGGTTAGATTCAGGAGGAAAAGGTAAGCATGGGATTTTATTAGAAATTAGTAAGGCGGCGCTAAGAAGGGTTGAATCATCCAGGTGATTGGATTGAAGACAGTTGTAAATGAAAACTTTAAGTTTTGAACTGGAAGCGAAATGAGATTTGGAGATTAGGGTAATATTTATATTTTTTCTGTGAGAACAAATTTAAGTTTGTCCATGTTGTTGGTAATTCCGTTTATTTTCCTTAGAAGATTGGTTAATGCAGATAACTTATTTTCGGCCATTGTTTGAGATGATTTTTTCGATGAGTGAAGTAAGTAGGGGATTGATTAGTTCTATAATGAAGGATGTGAATTGATCTGTTGTGTTGTTCAAGATACTGGGGATGGAAGATTATTTTGTGGACTGTATGTATGGTTGGGTGTATTTTATGACAGGGGAGGGAATTCTGAGAGGGTGTTTTTTTGAGGTTCTTGTGAGGAGGAAGGTGTTTGATAGTTTTAGGTATTTTTACGCCAATAGTTTGATGGTAAGAGCTTTCTGGTTTTCTGAGGTCTTTGTGCACTAAGCAACCTTTGTACTTTTAAAATTGATTTTATTTTTTTAATGATGCATTAGATGATATTATGTTATAAACTTTTGACAACAATAGACAGAAGAATATAATATATATACATTTTTATATTTTACAAAATAACTTAAAACTTACTTAAAATATAGTAAACATGTTCTATAAATAAGATTTATTCCTCATTTAATATGTAATAAAGTTGTATAATAGAAAATAAATTTGAATTCACCTTAGAAATCTATGATTAAGAATCATAATTAGTTTAGCGTCTGTATACTAAAAATAAATAAATATATAAAAACTCAATCTTATTATTATTAAAATTACTGAATGACAAAAATGTTCTTATAATAGCAAAATAATAACTTATAAAAAGTATATGCTCTTAAAACAAAAAACCTTGTTTAATATTACTATAATATAATGATACAGCTAATACAGGAATTACAATTTACAGATAAGAATTATTTATACACAAAATACTTAATAGAAAAAATTAATAATAAGATACTTTATCATAGTAATGACAAGCAGAATGTAGTAATATATAGGAATAGCCGATATCTACATTTATATTTTTAACAAAAAACGTAATAGATATTAGTAAAATACATAATTATAATACTTTATTATTATTATTATGAGAATATATGTATAAAAAATATATATGTACATATAAAATATGCATATCCAGGGATGGGCATAATACATAATTTCATATATTTCAATTTTCAAATTCAAATTATATTAATAACTAATAGATTTTAGAGAAGTTTTATATTTAAAAAAATATATTTTTTAAATATATATATATATATATTTTATCATTGATATACTTTATTAATTCTAATAAGTTTTGAAATGTATATTATTTCTCTTAAGAGCTGATGAACTTGTTGATGATTGATAAAACATAATATGTAGTTCTTTGTCTATTTCTGTTGTTACTTTTTGTAGACCATATCTTCAAATTTACCAATATTCTTCATAGCATGTATTTTAGTTTTGTGAATATTTTCTTTTAATATAATTTGGTTAGCCAACTTATTTTAAATTAAAGATGGAATCGAGTGGCAAAACAGTTGTTTACTTCAGATGAAAATGAAAAAAAAACCTTAAAAAATATATTAGAAGTTTTTGAAGTTTTTGTTATCATTTAATTATTTGACAAAATTTAAACATTAATATTTTATTATTAAGTATCAGTTATTATTTATTTTGCATTTTCCATATTTCAAAATAAAAAATCTCTTAATAATGTATTTCAAATACAAAATAATAATTTTTTGTCTTACATAATACATTAAATTAAAACACTACCCAAATTATTTACCCATTTGTTTACTATTTTAACTGTAATACCTATATTTGGCGCTCCTATTTAAAATTAATCATAAACATATAGTATAGTATCATATTTTGTAACATTAAAAGCAATATTTTTTTATTAAAGAGCATCCATATATATTTTTGTTTCACCTGTATTAAATTTAAAAATGCAAACTAATTCATATAAAGAGGACTCTTACTCAACAAAATATATAAAATCAGCAAAAACAAAAATTATGAAATTGAAATAATATAAATAACATAATTTTTTGACTATTATTTAAATAAAATATTGATAGATTCATTTATATTGAACTAACATTAAATCATTATTAATTCAAGAAATGACAACTATATTCAATTTTTATATAATAATAAATAAATAAATAAATAATCTCTGTCAATATTAAAGTTATTGTATATAATTATTGTTTAATATTTTATTGTTTTTATTCCACAATACTATGTACATAGAACGCAATAGTCGGTGAAATCCACATATACAAATGTTTAGCAAAATCAATAACTGGCGTAATTGATATTAAAATGGTAAAATCGATAAAACTCCATTTAATCACTCTAATTATGCATAAATAATTATTTGAAATATAGGGATTCATTATGCGGCACCTATAATTAGTTTTACTTAAAAAGAAGATAACTTTGCAACCTCTACTGGTAAAATGATTGAACAGATAATTGGTTTTTGCAAAAAACACAATAGCCAGACTTAGGCCTCCATTATATTCTATAAACAAATTATTTATTTTCTATAGATACATAATTGAAAAATAATCAAAATAATAGAAATAATTTAAAAGATATATATATAAAATAGTTTTGAAGAATAAAAAATGGAATAAAATTCAAAAAAAAAAAATACTAAATGTTTAATAATAAGACTTAGTATATACAAATCAGTTAAAAGTTAATATTACAATTATTATAAATAAATAGAATTTTTTTATTTATTGCTTATTAGTTATTGGTTTCATAACTAATTTAAAAGAACTATATTTGTTTCTTGTTAACTATAGGTACCATTGTTGTTGAATTAATGATATAAATAGATTCAATAAAAATATAAATACTTAGATATGCAGATAGTTTTAATTTGTAACACATTGTCCTAACTCGATAGAATGCATGTACATCTTAACCTAGGAATAATTGTTTAATAAACAAAATAATACAAATAATTTTCTCAAAATAATTCGATCTATTTTATTTGTAGTTTATAGACTATCTTTTTTTTAAAATCCTTTCTATAATATATAAATTTTTCAAACTATTAGTTACATGTTATTCATAAATTGTATTAAAATATGTCAGACAATAATTATATATTGAGTATTTGGTACTTAAATTATTTATACAATTGTAGTTATAAAAAGTAAATACTATATGCATATTTTTGGCTTGTTTATTATGTTTTCCAATAGTAATGTTTATTACTTCACCCTTTAGTTTTATTTTGTGTTTTCAACCCATTAAATTTCAGACGTGAAAATTTCGAAGCGTGTGGCCCATTCTGCTGCTGTCAATGTAATTAATAATCATAAAGCTTCGATTGAGGAAATTCATAAATCAAAAAACTACTCAAACTCTGATCGTAAGTCTAATTGTTCTAGGAATTTCATCTTTATTGTATTTGTAAATATGGCTAAATGCTTTATCATTTCCTGTCAAATTGTGTTGTTTGTTATATTTACGCCAATTGTCATTGTAATTTGTCAATATTCCTTTTAAATCAATAACACAAAGAACTGGTTTATCATTTGTTTTTGATTAGTTAATAGTTTGTATTAAATCATAGTTATTATTATTAAGTATTTATTGATAATAAAATATGTATTGTGATGTGCCATGGTTATTTATTTACACAGATTGTAGCTTATAGCTATGTTAGCATTCATTTAACATGTTGAGAATGTGGCTGTAGGGACTAATAGCATAAGTATTTCTTGTAAAAATATATTTTAAGATAAAAATCATAATATACTAGAAAGTTATCTGTAAATTTTATTTTTTTAGAACATTTTAGCAATCAACATTTCAAATGGATATCATTATCGTCTAACTTAAGTTAATTATTTATGTTTTCGAACTAGAGGTAAAATTTTTTATCTTTCTTTTGTTAAGGAAGTATTGAGTCGACAATTGTCAGTTCCATTAGTTTGTCTAGCCTCTACTTTCACTGATGGAAAAAGTTTAAGGTTAGGTCAATTCCATATACATACCAAACATTTAAAATTTCTTCTTGATAAATGTTAGTTAATGATTTATAATTAATAGTTATATCTTGATTTTCATATTTTTTTTTTTTTATAAAGTTTCATTTAATATTTTTCATTGCACATACCAGTATTAAACATCTATACCTATTTTATAATAATATCTGCGTAAATATTTCTATTATTTATAGATAAATTTAGTATAATTATTTCATACAAAATTCTTACAGAGGTCTGTTTATTCTGTCATTTCATGTAACTTATGCAATTTTATATTATAAACTATACTTATCATTCAATATTACCATATAGCAAGTGGCATAAAATGATAAATCCCCATAGAATAGATTGAAAAAAAATAATATTTGACATATTATAAAAATTATAAAGTTAACTAATGTAAAATTATAAGTAGAATATTTTTAAAAAAACTAGAGGTTATAATTTATTTGATTATCATTTAGGTACATACAAACTATCACATAACCTTTTTAAAATTTTAATTTATACAGTCTATACAATTTTTGTGTAAATGAGGTTAGGTTTTTTATAGCTTAGTAGTCTAAGATGATTTTTTAAACTTATTGGAATTTGTATCATTTTTTGAAAATATATGTCAATATTTAATTGCAGTCACAATTGAACTAGTTGTTACCTAACTAAAATTAGTCTTTTTAGAAAAATTAAAGGTAAATTAAACATATTGATAAATATGAGATGTTTATAAATTAACTTTAATTTTTACAATTATCTTTAAGTTTGTTGTCAAATATATAATTATAATTTTATATTTGTTTTTAAAATAGAAGTTATTATAATAAATATTTATGTATCTTTATTTTTTTTTTTTTGTAGCTCTAGGAGAATCTAGTTCACAAACTTATAAAGAATCTCGACACACAGAGAATAGAGTGAATTTTTCCAGTAAGTTTTGAAATTAATCAAAAATTGCATTTAAATTATTTAATGAGTATCATATTATTTTTATTATTTAAGATTCTGAAGTTGATACAAACAAATTAACAAAATTTCAAGTGCTACTTGAAAGTAACTTATTACATTTAGAAGATTTGAAGAAACTTAGTTGGTCTGGTGTGCCTGTAGAAGTACGCCCCATGACTTGGAGACTATTAGCGGTAAGTTAATTTAAAATATCTTGAAAATAAATGTCTATTGAATTATTGTATAATATATAAATATTGTGTTATATATTTTGATAAACACTTATACTCTATCCAACAAGAGAACACGCCAATTCTGTGCATCCTTGTGTGTCACCCTACCACGGTGGAATCAGTGTAGATTCTTAGGTGTCATGCAGGAAGGCGAGGAAGAACTAATTTTATTGGTCCAGATCACATTCTCTTGATGGACTGAGTATATGTATATTACATAAAATCAGTCATTTTACAAGTGATGAGATTGTTGCAATCCTGATATAATGTAAAAATATTAAACTAGCGAACAAAAATTATTTTATATATTCATAATTTAAAAAGATTATTTACATTTAATTTTAATTTAAAACAATTTATCGAAAGAAAATTCAGCTAATAAATATAGTTGAGTTTAGATAACTTGAATATTAAGAAGAATAAATATAAATTCGACTTATGTATTTTTCGAGTTATACACCTCAAACACATCTTAAAAACATTTGAGTTATTGAGACTTAACTGTACTGTTAGAGCATAAAATAGATTAATTATGTATTTTATAATTTAATTATTTCAAGAAATATATAAGGGGAATTCGATTCAAAAAAATTATCACTTGTAATACTTGTAAACTATCACTGCAAAATATAAAGATGATGGAAATCCTTATATCATACATATAACGCCTTTGATTTGTGCTATTTTATAGGGTTATTTACCAACTAGCACTGAACGTAGACAACAAGCTCTTGATCGTAAACGTGTTGACTATGCAAATCTTGTTAAACAATATTATGATACAGATAAAGATGAAGTGTACAAAGATACTTATAGACAGGTTTGTATATAGAACTTTTTTAAATTTTTATTTAAACCTATGTTTATGTGGTTATATATTATGTATTTTTATTATCTTTAGATTCATATTGATATTCCACGTATGAGTACTCCTCTTTTCCAACAAACAACTGTGCAAGAAATGTTTGAAAGAATATTATTCATCTGGGCAATCAGACATCCAGCATCTGGTTATGTTCAAGGAATGAATGATTTAGTTACACCTTTTTATGTTGTCTTTTTGCAGGAATATCTCCCTATAGGTATTAGTATATTAATATTATTTGTAAATTTCTGTCAGGCTATACACTTATTATACATTTAAATCAAACATTTTTACATTAAAAACCGATATACAATAATATTTTATGATTTTATTTATATTAGATAATTAAATGTTTGACTTCAATGTAATTATGACTAAAAATGTTTAAAAAGCTAACAATAATTATTAACTAATATTTTGAGGTACAAATATTGAAACACTCGATGTAAGCTCAATATCAAAGAAGAACAGAGACTCTCTAGAAGCTGATTCATTTTGGTGTTTGTCTAAGTTTTTGGATGGTATTCAAGACAATTATATTTTTGCCCAGCTTGGAATTCAGTATAAAGTTAACCAGCTAAAAGAACTAATTCAAAGAATTGACGGTGAGTGATGTTTTATTTAATTTAATGAATTAAATTATTATTTTAATATTTATTTAGGCACATTACATGGACATTTAATGAAACATGGAATCGACTATTTACAATTTTCATTTAGATGGATGAATAATTTACTAACAAGAGAATTACCACTAAGGTGTTCAATAAGGTTATGGGATACATATCTAGCCGAGTCTGATTGTTTCGCTACTTTTCAGCTTTATGTTTGTGCTGCATTTTTGTTGCATTGGCGACAAGAATTACTAGAAGAAAAAGATTTCCAGGTAATATAATGTTAAATAATTACCTCATGCTGTGTTATTAATTAGGATATTTTTTTAGGGTCTCATGATAATGTTACAAAATTTGCAAACACAAAATTGGACAGACACTGATATCAGCTTATTAGTAGCTGAAGCCTTTAGATTGAAGTTTATATTTGCTGATGCTCCAAATCACTTGACTACAAAAAGGTGATAATTTTTCTATCATATTGATGGGTTATCTTTATATATACATTATACATATACCGCGAACCGTATTTATTTTTTTATTAGTTAAAATAATTATAATTTATTATTATTGATTATTCTGCAGTTTCCATTGTTTATTTTAATTTTAAATAAATTGATATTAATAATTTATACATTTTACATTATTAAGTTTACTGTATATATTATATTGATTAATGTCAAAGTTATTTAGTATATTTTTGTTTTATATTTGTATTGTTATTGTGCTCCCAATACAGGGTGGATTGATGTTTATTGTCATTAGTGTGCTAATTCTATATATATATATATTATTTCTATTATTTTATTGAAAACAAATTATCATTAATTCATGATTTTGACCAGGTTTTAATATATATATATATACAATAATATAATTATTGATGTTTGATATATTGAACTTTTTTGAATATATCTATTAACTTAATTCTAGTAAATAACAATAAATTGTATTATAGGCTCATTTATAATCTTAACTCATATCTGAATATTTTGTTTTTGTATCTTTATTTATAATACCACATAAAATGTCTGAATATGATAGATTTAACATTAATTAACTTGTTTATATTTGTTTAAATCATTGTTGAAGACAAAAATCCTCATAGAAAACAAACATTTGGAAGTTCACCAATATATTGTAGTACCACATTATATTTTAAATCAGTTGCAATTTAAATGGTCACCTGGCTATTTGAATCTGAAAAAAAAAATGTTAAATTATGGTTAGGAATGTGTATCCTTGTGCTCAGTCTTTTGGGAAATTATTTTTAACAGAATTTTTTCCACTCACTAAGCTTATACATAGGATTTATATGGATCTATGAAATACGTAATAAACTTCTAATGATGATATATTTAGTACTATTATTAATATTGAATACCTATAAAAATAATTGGTGATTAATATAAACTATTGTTAATAACTTTAAATGGTTCTAGAACACATCAGAAGAAAGTCCTTGAAATAGTTTCTGAAGTATACAATATAGTTTATAGAAGTTATAAATATTATAGGTGGAATAGTTGTATAAACATGTGAGAAAAATACCTTCAATAGAATTGAAATATTGTTTTTGTAAGCCAAGATAATTTTGTATATAAAGTTTGATTTAAACAATAATAGAACTACATATCACAAAAACTGAAAACATAATTAATATTCAATAGCATAATAAATCGATAGCTTGAATAAAATAATCTGAAAAAAAATGTTTTTAATAGAAACAATAGAATAATTTAAGAAGTATTAATTTATATTTATTTTTTACCTAAGAATCATTTGAGTCTATTGATATATTTGAATCAGAATCATCTCCGAAATATTCAATTGCTGTATTTCGTTTACAAGCAACCATGGCAATTTCATTAGCAAAACTTTTATGAGGCAATTGCATAGAAAAGCTTTCATCAGGAGGCAAGTCTAATGCTACTTTACGCACTTTGTTTATGTACTGAAATTGTGTCTCATTACATTCTTCATCGTCAGACAAATCATTCAACTGTGGATGTTTTTCTAATAACTTGGATTCTCGTTGTTTCCATTCTTCTTGTTTATCTTTAAGCGCCACTTTCAATTCTAACATTAAATTACAATTGTTAGATTTATCAAATACTTCTTCATTACAAAATATATTTTCTATTTTTTCAGTAGGTTGTTCAGATACACCGAAAAATAATTCATCTTCCCAGACTTTTTTGATTGGTTCATTGGTCTCTATATCTATCTGGTTATTTATTTCAATAGAATTATTAGTTAATATAATTTTATCGGTTTGATAATTGTTTGTTTTTAGAATATAAATTTGTAAAGTTGAAATAAGTTTATTAAAAACATCAACTTCTTTTACTAAAACATTTAATGTACTATTCATGTCATCAATATTTAAAGAATGGTTTTCAATTGAATCTTCCATAAACCTTACATGTACCATCATGTTTTGTAAAAAATGTCGAATACTATGTATCTTCAATTTCAGATCAGAATTTGTGTTTGTACCTGTTTGTATTGGTTGTTTACTATGTTCTATAGTATTGTTTTTAAACATTGAGTAGACATTATACTCATCATACAAAACATTATATGAGTTTGAATACACTTCTTCAATTTTAGCAATTGTTTCAATTAGACGATTCACTTGAAAAGAACTGTAAGGAGTCCATAATGCTGGACATAAACACAATGCTGTCTGTTTCAAGAATTCTGATTGTAACAAAAAATAAGTGTATTTGGCTTTCTAAAACATAATATAATAAATAATTATATTTGGATGTAATATTTTTTAAATTATCAAGACTTAAAACATAGATTATGAAATGAACTATCATTTTTATTCAAATAATTATTCTAATGCTTTCCTATTTTTTTCGATAAGTCTTTAAGTTTTTTGTGCTTTGAATAAATTATATATTTTTTTAAACTGAATATATTTGAAACATTCAAATGTTTATTATTCCAAGCTATACTTACATTTATATTTTCAAAAGAAGTATTTTTTAAATCAATTTTGCAGTCTGTACGGTACAAATAAACAATGCCAGAAACAGAATCTTTTAAAGGAAAAAATGTATGAATTTCTGATACATTATGAACAAGACTATTGATCAATTCTTGTAACACAGTTATAAGTAAAGACTTTAATTCTGGCATCAGTAAGTATTTGAAGGCATTAGGATTTTTGCCAGCATATGTATCATTAAAACTAAAATAAAAAAAATATAATATATTATTATACAATAAAAGAAAAGAAAATTAATTTGTTTATGGTATTTGGATCACAGAAAAACTATAAATAATTTTTGGGGAATCTATTCAATAAAAATAAAGTAGTAATTGCTAAATAAAACTCAAAAGTAATAATTGCGAAAACCAAAACTCATGAAATACTAATAAAAACAAAAATAAATGAAGAACAATTGAAGTTTTAATTAAGTCTCATATGTCTGCAAAGAGAGACTTAAACTTTGGACTTCAGAAGGATTTAAGATTTGCCATTAAGGTCTTTTGACTATTTTTTTTCTTTTTACATTTGTTAGTGAATATACAATCTACAAATTTAATCTTTTAGAAATAAATATAGAAAATTTGATAAATTACATGGCTTGAATAATTTAATAAAAGAAGACCTCCTTGAATCTATGTAGCAAATTACATTACAATAGTAAAATACATATCTGAAATAAGAAAACCACTCCATTTTAATCGAAAAAATTGTGTTAATTAATTTTTAAAATATAATTAAATTTAATAACATAGTCATAATACATAACCTCGTTTACTATTAAATCAAAATAAGAATTTCTTGATTAAGATTACGTTATTTTAGTTTTTGCCATTTTTTTACTTCATTATCATTATTTTTATTATTTTAGCCAAACTCATTTTCAGTTAAAAAAAAAATTAAAAACAGTAGTCTGGTAAACAGTTTTATTCTTGAAAGTTTAAAAGATGTACTTTTTTAATTATGGTTATTTTGTAATTATTATTATGAATAAATATACATTTTTTTTTACATAGTATATTGATTTACTAATTGATAATTTAATTTTTATCTTTTTTTGGGTTTTTTTTTTAATTTTAACAAAAAATAAATAGATATTTTATGTATTTCTGAAAAATAGTAAGTACATATGTGTTTATTTGTGAAAAATGTATTTAATAATAGCTAAAACCTATTTATCTATTATATAAATGTAAATTTTGATTGAATATATGTTTTTTTTATAAAACAAATATAGAATGTATATAGTATATATTGACATTTTGGAGAATATATTGATATTTAATACATATATAGAATTACAGCATTACATTAATTTTAATTTTTCAAAAATAATTTTTAGGACTTAGATTATAATATTATTTAAAGTTCTAATTGATAACCCAAACTATTAAAATTATACTATCTGTTGAAGTCTTATATTCTATTAAGACTAGGATATCCGCCTCAGTATAATTAATATTTTATTTACTATTCGAAGTCACTTTACACATAATTTTTATCTTTATATCTTCTAATGATACACATTTTATCATAACATCTCCCAGTTTTAATATTTTAAAACCAGTAATGTTTTTATGGGTAACAAGTACTAACAAAAGTTTAGTTGGTTAAGTGTCTCTTGTAATGTTTTATAAGTTACTCTGACTAATATTATAGTAGATTAAAATCAACTTTTTGAAATGCTTGTAAAATAATTTTACAGTTTATTCTTAATTGAAGAATTTTGATAAATTAGATACAAAATTAAAATAATTAAATACATTTTTTTATTTTTAAATATTGCCCTATATTGGTAAATAATTAAAAACTAATACAGAATTTTTTTCAAGTTAAGAATTATCTAATAATACTTGTAATTTGTGCCATAATTATAACTTTAATTAAATTTATTAGGATCATTACCTATTATGAAGATTGTTACATTCTTGAAGAAAATTAGTAGACTTTTGTATCAGCAGAGATAATTTTTCCATAGATTGAATGGTTTTTATTGCAGTATTTTTTACCATTCTATTTTGATTTAGGTTATATAGTACATCCATAAACACACAACCAAACCAAAAAATGAACATGCTTACTGTTGTCCATTCATCCCAGTATTTTGAAAAAAACATACTCATAAGACTACAGAATACGCATAGTATAAGTAGGGTAATACTGAAAATTACGAATCATAAACATTATTAAAAATATAATTAATGGATTATTTACATATGATAAATTTGGTCTAAAATTGGATAGATGGTTAAAAGTACTAACAAAAACATTAGGTTATTAGGTCAGATATCGTTATTATCATTAATATAAATAAATTTATGGCAAGATAAATAAAATGAATATTGCTGACATTCTCTATATCATGGTTAGATAATAAAAATAAACAAATTCATTTATAAGTTAATATTTTAGGACATAAGTTGTTAATTCATAGATAATAATTAATAAGTTATAACTTATTGAGATTAATTCTAATATTTTTTACCTCTTCTGTTTTGTAAGAAATGAAGGATATTTAATGTGTTCTGATGGAATAAATTCCTTAATAAATAAAGTATCTTCTTTGAAAATAAGTTTACTCTCTATGAGTATCTTGATTAATGTTATACACAATTCAAAATCCTAAAATGATTAAATTTTTATTTTAACAAATTTAGTATAAAATAATTGAACAGACTTAATGAAACTTGTTTAGAAGTTTTGAATTTATTGTTTTTTTTACTGTAAGAACTTATTTAATTTTATTTTATTAAACTTGGTTTTGACAATTTTAGATTTCTACCCAATTTTAATAATGATTACATACCTTGTAATTTTGGGTTGATTTTATTATTTTTCTTGAACATTTTGGTCCCTGTTTAAAAAAAAAAAAATCTTTTTGTTAACAGTTAAGCACTGGGTATTACTTTTAAGTTATTAAGAATTATTTTTTTGAAGGAAATAATATTTTTTATAGATAAATAAAATAATTTATGAGCTGTATTTCTATAGTCGAGTTATTCCCAAAGTATGTTTTGGAAATATCTCTAGGATTCCGTCAGATGTATGTGAATATTGAGAAAATTATTTTAAATTATACTTGGAGAAAAAAGTTAACCAAAAATTGGTGTTGAGTTGGAGTTGGAGACATTGAGGTTTTTTTAAACACAAACTATTTCTCAAGGATGCCGTGATCGTTAAAAGTTTGGAAACCGCTGGTCTAGTCAATAGTGTACTTTTTAACATTGGAGTTTCAGACTTACTTCAGTTGGACAAAGATTTTCAACAGATTTTCTTTTAGAAACTTCAAATTCAGAAAATCCAACAGCATTCAAATATTTTTGAAAATCTGTGCCCTGAAATATTTATTAAACAAAAAGTCTACAGTTTAGTTATTTAAATCAGTTACAAGATAAATAATTTGAGATATTTCATTATTCTAATACTTACGTCTACTACAACATCTTCGTCATCGATTTCCATCTTAGGTGTATGAATTTAATTCTTTAGCTGTCAGTAAAGCATTTGAATTGTGTCTTTTTATTATTACTTATTTCTTAATACTCAAGAGCCATAACAATATTTATTATTCGGTATTTGTGTTATCAAGTGATATCAAAAGTAGGTATCAACATTGATTATAGATAATAACTTTATACTAATCTATAATCAATGGTATTAGCCACAATATTGTTCTGTGATATCAGTCACGGACTAACAGAGATTACAGAATATCATATGGTATCTGTTGAACAGAAGAGTGTGTGCAGTTTTAGTTGTTGACAAGCGTCGAAATGAGGTAGGTACATTATTTATTTTTTTAATTGAAGTCTTGAAATTTGAAATACCTACCTAATTATTAACTAAATTATTAATCCAATTTAACGTGGAAATATATGCAAGTGTATAACTAAACATTATCCATTTATTTTTAAATTTATCCATTTAAATTTATTTTTAATCGATACTACTATTTGTTAATTTTGATGCCATGAACTGTGCAATGATGCATATATGTTGGTGGTGGGTTGCGGGGGATAGAACCTTTCTCTTGCCTTTTTTTTATTATTAATACCAGGTTTAACAAAATCAAATATGATGAGAGATTATTTTTGGCTGGGATATCAGCATTTAGAGCATTACACATTTATTTATTTATACACATTTTTGGAGGACCATTATTAATTTTGTGGTTATTTATATAAACACTAAACAATTATTTCATATTCTCCTCCTCGAGAATCTATATACGCCTCTGGATCTGTGTAATAAATAGTTTGACGAATTCGAAGTCCTAACTTACCTACATGTAGGTACCCATGATTGATATATAATATAGTTATTCAGGTAGGTAGTACAAAATTGTGTGGAATTTGAAATAATGCAGTGGCGCCAAACCTTTTATGGGAGGGGAAACGGTTGCTCCCCTATTATATGTTGGTAGGTAGGTGGGTTGGTGGTTGATACTACAAAATCACATATACATTTTCGCGAGTTTGATTATTTTTGTAAAAAATGGAAATTCAAAAGCTATAAATAGAAAATCAAGCTTATGTATCTTTAATATTATGAAATATTTACAATCACGACTTACGAGGAACCCTTGGTTACTACCTGGGTATTTATTACATTTTTACATTCTTGAAATTTTTAACTTTCAAATTTATAGTGATTGAAAGGAGGTGTGGACATGAGGTCACCCACTTTTTCATATTTATAACTCTGGATTGGGTATCCCAAGTGTTTAGTCACCCCTCTAACTAAATTTTAGTTCGGTGCTACTGATTAATAATGTATTATTATTTATTACATTTACGTATCTGCGCATAGCGCATGCACTTGCCAACCTATTATATTATTTACCTATGTAAATATGGAATATATTTTGGTGATAGGCGTGTACTATTGGTATCTATCTATATCTGTATAGATAGGTAGATAGGTAAATATATATAAACATACATAAGACAACAGAAAATCGAGTGAATTTTGAACGATAATACAAAGAACCACTTTTTAAACTATGATATTTTGAACATGTAAAATTATTTATTCCATATATATAAGTTTATATCACAAAATGGTATATTTCTACAGAATATTAATCTTTTTAATTCTTTTCCTCAGTTTTGAATTGGATAGCATAATATCACTAAATAATAAATATTTCTAAAATAATAATGTCAAACATTATTAAAGTAAGTATTAAAAAAAATAATTTATAAAAGGTAAACGTGAATGTATACTTAGTCAAGTTTCTAATCTGTTTTCAAAACTCTTAAAAATGTGTATATGTGGTATACTTCAATACGTTATGATATACCTAGTCGATATAGGTACTTAGTTGTGCACAGTCCACATATACAAATGAAATAATGAATAATAATAATTTACTGCGAACATACATCTCGTACGTATGTGTACTCTTTATATTGCATATTAAAATATAATACCAAACTCCTTAAAAATACATTGTATAGTCTGTTTAGAACCCGCTTAATAGTGTTATATTATTATATATATTTGTATACGGTGGACACAGTATAGCTGGTTTTAGTGATAAAAATATTATTGATAAAATTATACGAACATAATAAATTGGAAAACCTATGTCACCATAAAAACAGCACACATATTATGCGCATATAACTACGTATATAGGAGTTATTTTAAAACATTTGAATTTAGAATGGAAATAATAATTAGCTCCTGTACAATAATAAAAATATACCAAGGTGAATTACTTTCTATAGCTTCAATCTTTTGCAAGCTATAGCTACTATAGATTATATTATACAAGTAGTTTTTGGATTAATGACTTTATAATAGGGAATAAAATAATAAGAAATTAATAACTATTATATAATAATTAATACATTTAAAATTTAAAATAATATAATAATAATATATGAAATAATACTTTATTTTAATGACTATATATATATACTAATATTTTATATAGGTAGTGAATTGTGGCAATTGTGGTATCAAGTTTATTATAGCAATTTACATCCATATGCATATTTAGCAAGCCGCTATAGGTATCTTATAAAATAATATAAACACAGTACCTATTACAGCTGCATGGATAAATTTTGTGTTCCTATCTGAGTATTTTATTTTTTAGATTCTGAGTGAAGGTTACTTAATAACTATGTAAATTGATTTTACAATAATATTTTTTTGAAACTTTACTTTCTTCTGTGAAAAATTTTTGAGTTGTTGAAGATGCTCAAAACCTACCGATTAAAAACCGCAAATAGGTATATTAACAAGGTTTGGTTAGGTTATGATATTGATAACCCTTCCCTCCTTGTGATATGATTAATACCATTTGTCCATTTATGCTTACAATAGAGGGTAGTGCTTGAATATCTCCACATGTTAAATTTGAATGTAAAATTAATACATCTCCCTCACTAAAAAAATTCTGGTTACTTGGCTGAATCATTGTTATTATATTCCTATACTTCAAGGGTGATTTTATAAATGATAATTTAGCATCCACTAGTGGAATCTTGCGGTCAAACCGCCACGTCTGTACAGGTCTATTTAAAACATAACTGCAGTTATATTAGCTGGCGGATGCGGTCGTCCGCGTCTGTTTGAATATGCCATTTGAGTAACCCATGTTCAATATGTAGGAGGTTATCCAAAGCAGATGAAAACCGCGACCCCGAGTTTCTAAACCACTCCGCGTGTAACCAGCTTAATCAAGGTTTTCTAATAATAATTTACTATCGTTGGACGTCTGCGAAGTGATAGGTTATCAATGATATACCTGAAATCAAAATTTCATATTTTATTTTATACAAACTAAAAAAAATAATAGTTTGTCTAGAAAATTATATCACATTGTGAATTTTAACTATCAGTTAGTTTATCGATCAATGGAGAAAGAGTGTTCAAAAGTGGATTTTACGAAAAGAACTATTTAATTATAAGTGAATGTGACATATTATACATATTAGTGTTTTGAGTGTTATCCCGCCACCGAGTGTCAAAGCTACCCTTTATTACCCCATTGGTAAAAAAAAAACATTTTATGCTCTCAATATTACCAACAGATATGCTAGTCAAGACGTTCAATGAAGTCCAGGTCCCTTTCCTGCAAAATAATTCATATGTGTTTACTTTTAATTGTTCCATAAAATACCACTTTTATATTATTGTTGTATTAAAGAAATTTATTTTTCTAATATAATACGGTAGGTGGAATTAAATTTTTGCTGAAAACATTGCATTTGAAAATGTAATTGAATTGTATAAAATATAATAATATATTTCAAAAGTTTCAAGTACCCTCGAAAAATATTTTTAAACTACAAAAAAATATCTAAAATATAATATTTTTCGTTTAAATGACTAATTTTGTCCAAATTTGAACTTAAAATGTCTATAAAAAACAATCATGTTAACATATTTTTTAGATTTTTGGTTACACTATTAACTGCTTACAAGAAATCTCGTTTCAAATTTTCGAATCTTAATTTTTTTTTTGTGAAATGCAGAAAAATGTATTGGAAATCTGTGTTCAATTTTAGGTTTAAACAACATTTTTTATGAATTTCTAAATAAAAATAAAAATGGCAAATTTTTGTTGTTTTGGCGAATTTTGTTAAAATTCTTACTTTAGACGCTCATAAAAAAATAATGTGAATTAACGGATAAATTTTTTTTTTTAATTATACTAGTAACAATTTAGAAGGAACCTTATATTAACTTTTAAAGTTTTTGCAAAAAATGTTTTATTGACAATAATAAAAAAAAATAATGAAATTTTCATTTATTTACGTTTATTATTATTTTTTGTGTAACACTTTAAAAAATATCGATATTGTTAAAAATTAGTTTTGTGTAAAAATTCCCGTTTTTCTTTAATTTTAAATTCTGAGTGAAGCCATGAATGTATTGATTTTATAATGTAGTATGTTTTTTCTTTTTTTATGTCTATCATTATGTTTTAGTGCAGTAAAAGTGCTCCGATTTTCTTCATTAGCATCTTTTTCGGTAGGAAAATAAATTTTGTTGGTATTTTGAGGGGTCAGAAGTAAAAAAATCCCAATAGTTTTTAAACGGGCCGGGAAAAACAAAAAAAAAAAATAATAATAAGAAAAAACGGGAATTTTTTCGCAAAGCAAATTTTTAACAAATTTATTTTTATTCTTAATGCAACAAAAAAAAAAAAAATAATAATAATAATAATAATGACCGTAAATACATAAAATGTATACAAAATGTTTTTATAAGCATTTTATATACATTATAACATTTTCATAATATTTTGACTTTTTTGAGCTTTTTAAAAGCATAATAAATTTTCGGGTTTTTTTTATTTTTGCCGATAAAATTCTTTTCAGTCTGTCAAAAAACTCAATGTAATACAATGTTTTTCATAACTTGTAAGTAAAAATTAAAAAAAAAAATTGAGCGTAAAACTAATAGTTTTTTATAAGCATCTAAAGTTAAAATTTCGACAAAATACGTAAAAATCACGAAAATTTGTAGTTTTTTTTAAATAAGAAATTTATAAAAATTTCTCTGTTTAATCCTCAAATTTTAAAATTCAACACAAGAATTTCTGTAAATTTTCTACCTTTCTAAAAAAAAAATTTACCAGAAAGTCAAAGTACTTTTTTATGAGCGTTTGAAATTAGATATTGCATATTCACATTTTTTTTCCGGGAACGATTTTCTTATTTTGATGTAAATCAAAAAAGAATAACCATAGACATTTGGAAATTTCACCAAATATCTAAATTACCATTTTCTATATACCAAAAAATTTAAAAATATTTTGAAAATTTTTGAGCTAATTGTAGGCTTAAGAAATTTTTGGTTTTTCAAATTTTTTTTCTTTAAATATCGATAAAAAAAATTTCGTTTGGTCAAATTTTCTGAAAATTTAATACAAGATTCTTCATAAGTTCTTAAAATAGTAGATTATAAATAATAAAAATACATACACAACATTTTTTTTTATAAGCATTTAAACTTCGAATTTTGACCGAAATTCATCATCGAACATTTGTAAATTGTTTTATAATTGATAATACATAAAATTATCAGTTTTTATAGCTAAGGTTTGAAAATTTAAAATAAGCCTTTTAAAGGGTACTTAATAGTGTAATTAACTTGATTTTGGATGACTATTGGCATATATTTTAGTGGGTCTAACTTCGAAGCCTCCAAGCCTACCCATAATTGCACTAATGGCTATTAGTAATTATTAATTAGTATTAACTATAAGGTCTATATATCATCTATACTTTATGATTAAAATATATAACTTATTAACAGGATCGGATCTAGGATGGGGAAATTTTAAGTGTTAGATTTTCTTAATTATTTTGGGCAAAATTGTACCTAGGTACAACAGTGTATCTTTCTTTTATAATTTATATCAGTGCTTGCATTTGAAATCAAAATTTCGTTTACCATTATTTAAAAGTAAAACGTTATACAATTTTTTCGTTAGTCGTTATTCAGAATTTAAACGTTACACAAGTTATGCATTTATCGTTATTTAGAATTAAAACGTTTTACAACTTTTGTGTTTATTGTTTATTGTTTATCGTTATAAATGATAGCTAATGCGGGGAATGGCCCGGATACGGAATATAATAAATTCTTGGATTGATTACTAGGTCACAAAGAATAAATATTTTTACGAAACCAATATTATAACTTTGAAGTAAATTAATTTTAAATTATCTATAAATTAAGTTTTGTGTTATGTATTGTTTAATGATATATTATATATTTTGTTAATCGTTTTGTTTTATTTTGTGGTATTAAATTATTTTTATTCGTTTTTTGTTTTAATTACGTTTACAAATTTGAATCGTTTTTTGTCATATATAACGTTACTATAAAGTTAGTAAGCCTTGCTTAAAATAGCTCAAAAACATTATAAATATTTTGATTAAATATTAGCATGTATTTTTGTTTACTTTTTTGTTTTAATTAAATTTACAAATTTCAATCGTTATTTGTCATATATAATGTTTTAATCATAACGTTACTATAACGTTTACAAGGCTGTCAGGCTTTATACATTATTATAGTAGGAATCATAACCGTATTCACTATACTGGGTGATTTTATTTAAATTTTAATCTATTTATCTTTTATTTTAATGATATAATATGTGAGTAGGTACATTTATTATTTTTGTTTTAGAACTTCTAAATATAAATAAATCCAAATATATATATCTATTATATAAAGTAAAAATTAAAAACAGTTCATCTTATACTATAAAACACTAACAGATGGATAAGATCAATTACAGATAGGTAAGGAAACTATATTACATAAACTACATAGTATAACACCTTAACCTGCAGTTAGTTGCATAGCTTCATATTAAGTAGGTACCTACTAGTGTTGGTCTGGTTCATGATTTGGCTCCTGGCAATGTAATTTTTGATGGGCCCTTACTCACCATACAAACGTTTAAAAAAATTTAATTGCAATAAAATAATTTATTACTTTAAAATTATTTGTAATTTTAATTATTTGAAAAATAAAAATTATAACCAACAAGTTTTACCTATATTTTTACATTTTGTACACATAAATTAAATAAATTATAAATTATTATAAAAATACTAGTTTTTTTTTTTAATTTATTGTTGGAAAGTGGAGATTTTAACATATATTAATTTCATTTTTGTCTATAAGTTGAATGATGGCTTATCGGAGATCAAAGTTTAGTTTTTAAAATACTTGTTTACATTTAATTTGTGCGCACGAAGTAGGTACATAAAAACATATTTGAACTCTATGCACAATGTGTTGGATGTTGGACAAATCAGATGTTGTGGTTAATTTAAAAATATTTTTAAAACTCACTTTTAATAATTTAATTATACGTTTTCCGTTTGTAATGTTATACAAAAGATGTAGATAAAGATGGATAAAGGTGACAAAAACATATCGAATTAATTTATAAAAAAATTGGTATCCATATTTTTAGGTATTTGATTTTACGGTACCTACTATAAGTAAAAAATATTAGATAAAAATATGTTTTAGTTAGCAAAAGTAAAGCATATATTTTCTACTTTTTATGTGTCATATTTTAGTAGGCAAATTTTGTAGTCTGAGTACCTAAGTGAGAAATTTGTTGATTTTACAATGTTTTTTTAGTTCCAATATACTATTTAATAGGTATTTTGGCATGTGAATTGTGACCATGAGTTTTTGGTAAAGAAATTAATGCTTTGAAAGTTTTATACAGAATTAAAATATATAAAAATCGCATATAAATGGTATTTTATAAATGGCAATTTATTACAAATGTAGGGATAATATACTGATTAATTGTGCTGTATTTAGAATTTAAGCGTCTCGAAGAACTTATAAAATACCGTCTCTTTTTTTTAGGATAGATGTGGGGTGAGTGTTAAAAATAGGTAATTTCTAGTGAATTACAAAAACATTTTCATAGTTATTTGCAATCGACAAATAGTGAATAATGCGTGTAAGCGAAAAACAATTATTGACAATTTACTATAACGAATTCACGACCAAAAAAAAATATATTAAAAGAATTTTAACAAAATTATACCGAATATTTAAATTTTGATAATAATGATATTTATAAAACCCTAAAAAATATTTATACAGTCCGTCAATCTTCGCTACCTACCGAATATATCAAAAAATATTGAAAAGGTACATTTGGCAATCAATAATATGGATTTTAAAACTACTTTCTAAGTGTTACTCATCAATGATAATGTAAAAATCTGTTAATATTTTCTTGTTATGAAAATCTAAAATTTTTATGTGATTCTGAAAATATTTATTGCGATAGAATATTTATTTACAGTGTCAAACATTTTACCCAAATGTTTACAATACACACGACTTTAGCAATAAATACCAGTTAAACGAATCAAATCAATAAATCCACTGACACATATTATGTTATTACGTTGTATAACCTAATCTAACAATTTAAATGTATTGAATTAAAATTAACACAAAATTCAAAATTAATTACAATTGATTTTGAGCAAGCTATTCTTGAAGATGTTTCTATAGTATAGCCTAATACACTTTAAGCTAACATAATCATGTTTTTGAAAAATTTAACGTTTTGATTTGATTCAAGATTACGAAGATACAAATTCTGAAATTGATTCTTGGATTAGAAATACATTTGGGCTCACATTTCTAATGCTTCTAGAAGTTTCTTCATGTTTTGTTGACGATTTTATGTCTATTATGTCAAAGATAATGAAGTGATTAAGTATAGTGACTATTTATAAGATACGTACATTTCAGAATATATTTAGGCAGAATCATCCTCTTCGTTATTACAAACTACCAATGCTTGTAAGTTGTTTCATTCAAATTTTAAATGATACTTTTATAAAGAAAAACCCAATATATTTATTTTGCTCAATATTGTAATACAAATTTAAACAGTTATTTATTGTAAAATAAGGAGTATTCATATTCCAAAAAAATCTTAAGACTACTGATCAAACAAACGGCGTAAAACAATCGTTAATGCAATTATTAAATTGCAAAACGAAGAGATTTCTAGGTAATAGCATTATTGATTATAAATACTAGTATTTATAATCAATGGCAAGACTAAAAGTAAAATGATTATTCATCGATCTAATATTTATTTTTTTTAAACTAATTTGTTGATTTAATATCGTATAATTGTAAAAAAATAATAATTAATTTAAATGTATTTTTTTTTTTTTGTTAATATAATATGACTTAAAAATATATTTTCGTTTTTTGTTTTATTTGTATTAAACATAAACATTATTTTTATTCTTAATTTGTTGAAGAAAAATGGCTATGCCTGAATTTCAGATATACAACCTACAATAAGATCTCAATGAGAGACTAATCATAAATGCATATTAAATAACTGAAAATAAATGGCCATAGCTTTCTTTTTTCAAAAATGAGACTATAACATATTTTTAATCTTACATTGAAATCATTGTAGGATGTATATCTGAAATTAAAACTATTGTGATTAATAATACTAGGTATCTACAATCTACTTACTTATATTATAATAGTATTATTGTAAAATCAATACAAATTTTACAATTATAGATTTAATTAAAACCACATTAGATCCTTAGGGATTTAAAAGAATATGTGTTTATTTATATGTAAATACACTATTTAATGCATTAAGAATGTACATTTAACCGTCGTGGAAATAATAACAACAAAATATTTATTCCTACAGATACCTACCTTTTTATAACGTCATTAATATAATAAATTATAGTAAAATATTTTTATATCAACATTTGAATAGAAGAATAGAAGAGTATATTTCATGTACGACCACATATGTCGTTGTTCACAACAAAACGTTGTATATTATACGGAAAACCGCAAAAGTATATATATATATATCAATGTGAGTAGGCTGCAGTAGGTGGACAGGTACATATATAATAGTCGTTGACGACTATTTGACTATATTTTCCTTATGATGCCATAGACGAGTAATTAGTAGTAGTATTCTAAAGCGGGCAAGTATCAGTTAAAATGTTTAATTTAGAAATTATTTTTGTTGTCATAATAACTAACAGACTTTTCAAAATCTAATATGCTAATAATTTTATTTTTAAATTTTATACGGTTTTTAAAAAATACAAGTGTAGTACAATGTACAGGGTTATCTATTACTGAAATCGTCCCTCTTATTTGGAATATAAGATATTTAGATACCAAATATTGTTTAAATCTAATCGTACTTTAAATTATTTTTGATATAATATATGTCATGACTATTGACTATTTGGACTTGTTTATATTATACAAATTTATACCATAACTTTTCAACCTTTCTTTACGATAACACTTTAATTTCTACCCATAAAAATGGAGACACACTTTAAACATTCTATGGATGTTTGAAGAAGTAAAAATTATAAACTTATATAAATGATTGCATATTATTATTTTATTACAATATAAATAAACATTTATTTTTGGCGATACGCATCATGGTAATACATGAAATATCGGTTGAGAATCACTGCTTTATACTATATATATATGATTGTATATAATAGTTCAAAAGTGTGATTTAACAGGTACGACAAATTTTATTTTACGCTGTCTTGTGACTGTATTTTATACATACGAGAACGTTGTGTCATGTATAGGGCTCAGATTTATATGTAAATACACATTTTTACTCTGACTTGATAAATTAATTTAGGTAAGTGATAAATTCGTTTCAAGGGATTTCCATTGTAATGAACTATATTTTATTTTACATATTTTTACATATTTTGTCATAAGTATATATTTTTACATATTTCTTAATAATTCCATTTTTTCCTACATATTTCGAAAATTTACAATTTATTAATAGTTGTATACGATGTATACGATTTCCTATGTTTCAAAAAGTATGTAAACAAAATAATACCAATTATTGAACTAACCGACCGTAATCTATGGTCCATATAATATTATATTCCACATTTGTGACCTAGATAAATGATAGATAACGATTTATTAATACGTGTTTGCGTTTGAAGCAGTACTTCAGTACTGCAGCGAGTCAGTAGTGTGTTACGACCAAATCGTAGATTATTTAACTTTGAGAATTTGATCATGTATGTGGTATCTCATTGCTTTCAAGATCAAGATCAAGATGAATAATAGTAGTCAAATAAGTAAATTAGATAATAATGTCATTTTTAAAGCAATGTTTTATATTTTTTTGTAATTTTTTTGTATTCCATATTTTCATTTTTTAATCACATATAAAGTGATTTATTATTACATATATATTTACATATTTTGGTTTTTTTTAATACATATAAATCCGAGCCCTAGTCATGTACAATTTGCTTTTTTATTATTATTTGTTGTTTATATAATTTAATATGTATTTAAATTCATTTTTTCATAAAGAAATAATGGGTATCACTAAATAAAGCTTTCGCGTAGGCCTAGGGTATTAAATATTGTTACCCACATAGCTACATACATATAAATAAGATAAGTCACATATCTACAAGTTGTAGGCTAAAACTTAATAGCAATAATATAAAAAAATCTGGACAAGTGGTACCACTCTGCTGTACAGTTGTAGTCTGTAACTATGATAAAAATAGCATAAAGACGCGTTTAAGATTACCTTTATTTTTTGTGAATTGAGTTTCACAGGATAATAATAAAAATATTCACAAAATAGATTGTTTATGTTATTAAACAATCTATAATAAAATAAAATAGAACCTCTAAGAAAGAAATAGGATGTGCCTTAGTGTAAAAACTGTCAGTCTTTTTGGCATGCTGAAAATTACTGCTACAAAAAATCCATGTGTTGTAAAATGTAGTGAAGACCAACAGAACTCGTGCCATAAGTCAAAAAAATCAAAAGCTAAATGTGCTAACTGTAGTAAAGCACATACCGCAAACTGGAAAGGTTGATCTTCTTACAAGAAGGCAGAAGAAAGAGCACACCCAAAATAGGTTTCTGCAGTACAATCCATTTAACAAAATTCAGCGAAAAATGTCAGAACAGCTATATCTTATGCTCAGGTGACTAGCTCTTCCAACATTTTTGATGCCCCAAAACCAAGTAGCAACAACAGTCCAATGAAAATGACTCCACATTAATAGATATCTTATCTGCTTTAACTAATATGACAAAATCACTACAAAGTGTTACATCTATACTGGATTGATTAGAAAATAATCAATATATGTCTAACAACAAAAATGAAAAGAAAAATAAATGAATCACACACCGCGGATCATAGCATAGAACACCAACGGATTAGTACAACGTAAACAAGGACTTGACAACTTTTTGCACAATGAAAACATTGATATTGATTTTATTTCAGAAATATATTTTACACCCTGGACTATCCTAAAAATTAAAATTTATAGTATGTATACCTCACTCCGTCTTAGCGATAAATCTCGAGGAGGTACGGCAATAATCATAAAAGAGTTTATTAAACATTTTGAATCTGAGAAACACTTATATACTAACAACTATAAATATAATCCACAACCATTAGTGTTAACAATGACCTTAATTAAAGTTACGGCTATTTATTGCCCATCACAGGGAGGTTCAGACAAAATTATGTTTATTGATTTTTTTCGCAAGCTAGGAAATAAATTCATTGTCGGTGGAGACTACAGTGCAAAAAAACACTCACTGGAGATCAAGACTCATCACTCAAAAAGGATATGTTCTATTATAAGCAGCTAGTACTATCAACACTGATGTAATAACTATTACTACCAGAAAATCAACTTACTGGCCAACTGACCCGAATTAAATCCTTGAATGAATAGACTGCTTTGTAGCTAAAAATATTTCCTCTAACTATATTGAAGTTGAAGGACTAATAGAACTATCATCCAACCATATTCCTGTATTACTTTCGTTATGCTTAAACGTTATAATGGGGAACGAAAAATCTTTTTGACAAACAAAAGAACAGTCTGGGATCTCTTTAGGAGTACTCACAAAGTAACTTTCAGCGAAGCTAAAAACATCAACAGGCATTGAAGTGATAGTGCGAAAATTAACTAATGATGCCGTTGAAGCAGCGAAAGTAGCAACACCAATAATTCTTAAAGGAAATAATCGGGAGATCACTTAGCTGATAGAAATTAGAGAAATATTTTAAGAAAAGCGAGAAGAGATTGGCTTAGAAAGCAACATCCAGTGAATAAAACCAAATAGAATTATATTAGTTCAATTCTACGTTCCAAGATCAATGAAACGAAAAACAAAACATTCAAATCGTATATGAGTGACTTATCTGTAATGGATGATATTGATTATTCACTGTGGAAAACTACAAGAAGCATTAAAAAACCTTATGTTCATGTACCACTTATTCGTCAAGAATACAGTACTTTGGTACGCGGTGAACAAGATAAAGCCGAAACATTCACTTAACATTTTGAAAGTGCATTTAACCAAATTACATCGCTTCTAAACTTTATTTCATACAATATTAACCACTCAACAGAACAAGGGAAAAAATACGGTATTTCACACCTCTAAGAGTAGCCCATGAAATTGACAACAATATCAACCTAAAAAGAACACCGGGTTTAGATGAGATCAGCCCACGTATACTTAACGACCTATCAAGGAAGGCAATTATTCTTTAACACATGTATACAACATATATACAACGGAATCCTATGACTGGAATGTTTCTCTAAACAATGGAAAAAGATACAAGTGATAATACTACTAAAACCAGGTAAGCCACAAAAACGAGCTACTTTATGAAGACTAATATCGCTTTTCACAAGTATGTAGAAGCTTTTTAAAAATTATGTTCTTAAACGTTTAAAACCACTTATAGAAGAAGCATACTTTATATCAGACCATCAGTTTGGATTTAGTAAAACATTCTACCGTTGACCATGTTTATTGTGTCACAAACGTAAAAGCAAGGCGTTAGAACAAAAAAGTATTGCTGCGGATTATTTCTAGACGCACTCCAAGCTTTTTATAAAGTTTGGCTTTAAGGACTACTCATAGAACTACGAGAACAATTACTGCACACCTGGTGAACATTTCTAGTATTTTACTTAACTGAAAAGCAGTTTTAAATTATGCACGAAAAAGCAATAACAAACTAGAAAAACATTTCCGCTAGAGTACCACAAGGTAGTGTTTTAGGACCTATGCTTTATCTGCTTTACACAGCTGAAATTCCCATGAATTGCGACACAATGACTGCCATATTTAATCATAAAAATCTAATTTAACCTAATCTTACGTCAATTTTAATAATAATTAATGATCAACAGACTGCTGATGAAAACGTACAAATTTTAATCAACCTTATCTCTAATTGAACGAGGAGATGGAAAATCAAAATTAATAGTGATAAATCGGTGTATGTGAATTATACAATACATAAAATCGAAAATCTCTGAGTGTTGCTGAATTAGACAACAATCCTACAAAAAGATAAACTAAATACTTGTGTAAATACCTTGATTTTGGCACAAATTGGAAACTCCATGTCCAACACAAAAAATTGCAATTCAAATATAAAATTCGCAAGCTGTACTGGTTGGTTGAAAAACATTTCACACTGGATCTAATAAACAAACGACTTCTATACTTTATTCAGAATAAGAGCGGTACCGAGCGGCGACCGATTATCGTCGGCGGCGGTCAGATACTTTTTTTACCAACGTTGGCACGTAAGGCAAAGCTTCGGAACAAAGCCACTTCCATGCGCACAAGTCGGCTACCTAATACCGCTCTTATTCTGAATAGAGTATATATGTACCTATTATCAAACTGATTTAAACTTATGGCCTACAATTGTGGGGTTGTGTCAGTAAATCAACATCGAAGTCATTCAACGTTGTCAGAATATTGTTTTTCGTACTATTATCACAGCATACTGGTTACACAGGAATCAAGTTATCCTTCGAGGTTTAAATACATACCATTTATCCAGGACGAAAACAAAAAGTTTGCCAATAAACATGAGACTTTGAGCTACGCTCATTTTTCAAGTGATAAACCGGATTGTCGGATGGAAACTTTACTTAAACATTACTTCTACCCGACAAACTATCATTTCACAACTGCTTAATACTAAAATACAGCATATAAGAGCTCTATCCCCTAATACATAGCTTACACCCACAATGTAATAACTTATGTAATTATTTAAACTTGCTCCTGGTAGTGGCCCTAAATAGCCCTCGGCACTGTCGACTTTCAGGGAAGTGATTGAAAGCTTCACCTTCTTCCTTATGACAGTGAATGCAATTCGGTGAATTACTACAATCCCTCGCCTTATGGCCGGCCCCACCGCATGCCATACAAAGCCCCGTTCGATCAACATTACTGCAAGACGCAGCTACGTAGCCAAATCCGTGGCATCAGTAGCATCTAGTTACCGTCACCTTCATGGACATTCGGCAGTGGACGAGTCCAACAACCACTTTGCCCGTCTTTTCGAGCAAGACGGTGTCATAGCTACTAAAGCTTCACCACCGCCAACTTGACACCATGCGAAGAGGCCATTCTCACGAGCTTGGCGTTCGGGTCGCATCCCGCAGCTTTGGTTACCGCATCAACTATTTCTATATACATATAAATAATTAAAGATAAATCAGATGCCTATAAGTTGTAAGCTGAAACTTAAAAACAATAATATAAAAGAGGCCTGGTGTGGCACGGTGGTTGGTCTCAGTCACAAAACGTATTCTGAGGTCAAGCATAAGCCAGTTTTACTAGTTCTTGGATGGGTGATCATCCGGGTTTTAGTGACAAATCCACGCCACATATACACGTGTTTTAACTAACCGTACCCTCCCCCACAATTAAAAGCCTACTAAATTACCTCCAGGCGAATGACCATAGATTTTGAAGCATTAAATCAATAATAATAATAAAAAAAAAAATGAATACAAAAAATTATGGGCAATAGTCCCACGGTCTCTTCTGTACAGTTGTGGTCTGTAGGTGTCAAGTGGGTTACTGTAATGGATGTGTTAAATTGGAATTCAATAGTATAATATTATAATATTGTCATTGTATACGAAAAATGATTCTGAGCAGATACTCAGTGTATCAGCATAGAATATTTTATATTATATTAATATTGCTATTAGTAATAATAGGTGGGTGAATTCATTTTTGTGAAAAACATTATATTTGCATACAATATCCTAAAATTATCAGTCAATTTTTACATTATTAACTATGAACTTAGTATTGTATTTCTCCAACTGTTGGTATAAAAATAGAATATTTAAACATTTGTAATTACAAATTTATTTGCAAATTTTTGTGATTTTGTAAAAATTTGAACTCTAAATAATTATGAAAAAAAAAAATGATTCCCATATACCTTTAATATTTTTAAATAGCTATAAGTACAATTTATGAGGAACATTGTATATAGTTTGAAGCTTTCTGAACAAACGAATTATTTTTTATTGACATTTATCAACATAATCTAAAAATTGAAAATGTTTTTGAAATCAGGGATTGCATTTGAAATCAAAATTACATTATTTATAAAAAAAACGTTACACAATTTATGCATTTATCGTTATTTAAAATTAAAACATTATGCAACTTTTGTGTTTATTGTTTATTGTTTATCGTTATAAATGATAGCTAATGCGGGGAATGGCCCGGATACGGAATATAATAAATTCTTGGATTGATTACTAGGTCACAAAGAATAAATATTTTTACGAAACCAATATTATAACTTTGAAGTAAATTAATTTTAAATTATTTCGTTTTGCGTTATTTGTTATTTAATGATATTCTATAAATTAAGTTTTGTGTTATATATTGTTTAATGATATATTATATATTTTGTTAATCGTTTTGTTTTATTTTGTGGTATTAAATTATTTTTATTCGTTTTTTGTTTTAATTACGTTTACAAATTTGAATCGTTTTTTGTCATATATAACGTTACTATAAAGTTAGCAAGCCTTGCTTAAAATAGCTCAAAAACATTATAAATATTTTGATTAAATATTAGCATGTATAAAAAATGATTAATATAAATATGTTGTAAACATTTTAAGAGTCTAAGGTCATTTGTTTCTGAATTATACAAAAAAAAAACTAAATTGTCAAAAATTCCCATTTTTTTTTTCTTTTTGTTGGTTAAAATAACCGAAATGAAAAGTACAGGAAATGTTTTAATTTTGACTCCCCCTCCCATCAATAATCAATTAGATCAAATTTGCTACCAGAAATCATCACCAAAGTTAAAAATCTAAACATTTTTATTTTTACTGCGTCAAAAGGTGACGAAAGATGGAAAAAATACACATCCATCATTGTAAAAACGATTGCCCTTTTCCACTAAATTTACTGTGGGTCGTCGACAAGTGGAGACATTTTCTTTGGGTGTAAAATTTTTAATTATAACAGACTATCAGGCGTTTGTCTATTTAAAAACACATAAAGCTACACGGCCACAAGTTACCAGGTGGTATGACATGCTTAAAGAGTAGAACTCTGATATAAATCACATCTGGGCACAAAGATGGCGTATGTGGATGCCCTATCGAGAGACTCGATATCAGATGCAGAAGGTGAGAAGCTGGACGAGTGTTAGTAATACGGTTGGACATGTGTATGGCATTAAAAACTGAAGACAGGGTGCGTCTGGTATAACAGGTGGACGAAGAGGTACGCCATATCATCACTGTTATGCTTAAACCAGAGAGCATACCACGAAAGTCGAACAAACCATGGCATAAGAATACAGTCTCAGGAGCAAGTTACTGTATAGAACGTATCAGGGAAAACAACTTTTCGTGATGTTAAAGAGTATGTGTAAGAGTATCGGCAGCTCACGACCTGGGTGGACACTTGTCAGTGGCCAAAAGAGTAAAATCACACAATATTTCTGGTTTGTGGGATTACGTAGGTATGTAAGCTTACAGTTAAGGATATGCATGGATTGCCTGATGACCAAGAAACCAAGGGGTAGGCAACCAGGAGTATTACATATCATACCACCTGGATAGATTTGAGAAATTCTGTGAAGTTTGTGGCGTATTTCATGCATTGAACTCCACGATAAGACATCAAGCAAATGGACAAGTTGAGAGGTAAACAACGTTATATTGGCCATGTTGATTTCCAAAGCAAGAGAGAATGATTAATGGGATATATTGTTGTTAGAGGTACAGCTCCAGATTAACAATAGTGACCCAAAAGTAACTAAGCAAATTCCGTTTGAATTATTACATGGATATCGGCCACGATTCGAGTTGGGTAGGTTGCGTGATCTTTCGACTATTGCTAAAGAGTGGGTATATTTCTCTGAACTGTGGGAACACAGTATGTGGTTGGAGAAATGGTGGTGATGGCTATAGACTGGTGGAGGACCAATCTCTACAGGCTTGTCCATTAAGCTCCAGGAACGTTACCATGGACCTTTTGTCGTGATAGAAGTGTTGCTAAATGAGGTGTATCGAGTTGTACAGCTTACAGAAGTTGGGGCGAGGCACTATACAACAACAGCACACGTGTCGTAGCTGAAGTTGTGAAAGATTGCAGAAACTACTGGTCCTAATGAGAGAAGAGTCGAATCAGGTTGCTGAGGGAGCAAGCCACGAGAACATGGAGTAAGATGAAGGAGGAGTGGAAGTGAGGAAGTTGACATGAGTAAAGAGGAAGACAAGAAAGCTAAATGTCTATGAATTACCAATAAGTCTAAATAGCTATGTGTTTATTAATAATTATTTTATTTACTCTTTGATTTATAATGTTGATAAATTTTTTTTTTATAATTATGTATAAGCATAGAACAATATAGAAGCGACACTTGATTAGATGACTGGGTTCTTGTTTATCTATGATCTGATGTTTGAACCTAGGAAACGAACCCGTACACCAACATGATATTAGACTCTTGTTTACCCGTATTCAGTAAACGTTTACTGCCACGTAGATGTGGTACGCTGTGCGGGTCAACTTGTTTAACGATTTTAAAGTTCTTTAAACCTAATATTTTATTCCAATTCCAATTATCTATTATTACGTTAGTCATTAATTTTAGTATTATAATATTATTTCATTAGAGTTATTACTTACGATAAGTAATTTATTAAACTTTTTAATATTTTAATACATAAACATCAAACATTGATAAAACAATGAGTATTGTACAAATACTATATGAAAAATATAATATTGTTCCATAGTGATATTATTAATTGATAACGTATACCACGTCCCTTTGGAGACCGTGTTCAAGGTCACAATCGCCCGATCCGGCCAATTCATACAGTATCACAGTACTCCTGGTATAAGACAGTTAGTCTGTATTTTGTTTCATTAGGTCATTTTGTATGTAATAATTAAGCAAAACCCTGTGAGGACATAGGATTGTCAGAGGGGCCGAGTGTTAAAGATGCTTCTAATTTAATGTTAAACATTTCTTAGAGTGAGCACCGTTTCCCATCAAAAAGGTAGCGTTAAAAGAAATGCTAAGGTTGAACTAATGTTCGGTGCGGCAGTTAGTTGAAGACCTGCGTCAGAGCATTTTCGTGGAGGTTGTTCTGAGGCCAGACCGAGGAATATATTGTATTTATGTACTTAGTCAAGAATATAAACGTGCTAATTTATTTATTAGTAGTTTTAGTTATTCACTGTTAATTATAGTTCGAAGGAAAGATAGTTAACAGTATCTATAATTTAGAAGTAAAAAAGATTTACATTAAATATTTGTATTAATTTCACTATAAATAGTGCAGTCAGCGTCTGCGGGCCTTGTATGAAAAAACCAGTATGTTTTCATAGGAAATTCCACGGAATATACATAATATTTTACGTACCTAGTTATAAATGCGTATATACATAAATATGTATATTAAAATGACCGTCTAAAATGGTATATTCTGAAATACGCGAATAATATCATTACCTTACCTTTATAGTCGTGTTTTTCTACCGCTGCAGCTAATCAGAAATAATCATGCACATTAAATTAATTGATGGAAATAACACAACAGCCAACAATATTATTGACTAATGACTATCAACTATCAACATATAATGTTATAATTTATAATTATGACTGCTTTTGATTTGGTATGTTTTAAATGCGTAGAATTATTTAAAAGTTAGAGATTAATTTTATATTTTTCAGATTTCGATTTCGGGTTTTAACAGTTTTAACCGGTATTTAAAACCGGTATCCAATATCGGTTTCAAGCCCTGCCTCTGAGTTTTCTAGGTTGTTAAGATCGAAAAAAAAATGGCATAAACAAAAATATATTTTATATACATGCGGTGTTACACATGTTTTATTTTTTTCCATTAATAAGTAATAATAACATTTTTTAATTTCACAATCTTACAGAACACAGATTTTAATATAATATTCGAGAACAAATTATTACTTTAATTTTATTATTATTTGATAGTTTATTCTTTTTATTTAATAATGTAATGGGATATTTTTGCGAAAAGGAGTCGCGATCGACCAGTTGGCCACCCCTTGTATAGTATGGTCTGTTGTATGTAGATCGATTTGCCGCGTCTCATTTCTTCTGCGGCGGAACACAATGAGTACACAATTTATTATTGCAAAACGCTTCGACTAGCCATATAAATATTATATACCTGCTTGGCCTGCCCACGATTGTATTATGATTATTATTGTGGACATACGATGGTCGCCGCATACGAATAGTGGCGCCAGACTCGTACGAGTATTTCGAAGCCAAAAGACTTTATCATCGACAAATATTGGTATAATGTTATTATTTTTTGCATAGGAAAATGGGGGAAAAAAACCCGAAATTATTGTGCGGAACGATCGCTCCGGTTCGTGTACATATGATTACGTTAGGTTCGGCGCCACTGGCTCGCGACGTTATGTGTATGCCCGTACGGGGACGACGAGAGGAGGGGGTCACGGGTTTGAAATAGTTTATAGGTAGTCATAAAGATAGGTAGGTGTATTTATATTATATTGCCCGTTGCGTATCCATATACATAGTATGTATATTATTATGTATGTATTACATACATAATAATTGGTATTACCATAGAGCGTGGGTTATTAAATTAATATGGGAACACGCGTATATATATATGGTAAGTATGCATTGCGTTTAGCTGTCGGTAAAAAAAATTACGTCTATACATAGTAAGTATTATAGGAATATTATTCGCTGAACATTTTTATGGTATACCTACCAGCTATATATATCTGTAAGTATACGTACCTATATAGACGAGGAAACAAAACTACACTGCAATTAAAACGTCGTATAGAACTGCTGCTGCACTGCGTCACTGCGATATCCAATTATTCTATTATATATATATATATATATATATATATATATTATACAATTCTAGAGAAACGATGCGTATTTAGTCAACTGAACTGCAGCTGCTGTAGAGCTATAACATAGAGTATATATAAACGTGCCTATATAATATGACGTTTAGGACGTATAAATATAATAATATATACATGTATATTATTGTAAATATTATACAATATTATTGTATTTAGCGCCACAGAGGCACTTTTATAATAAATGAGGCAATATAGGTGTGGATAGGTATATATATATATATATATATATATATTGGTCTTAGGAATATATATATATATAAATAATGTTTACTTGAAAAAAAGTTATTTGAATCATTTTTATTTAATCACAATCACATATTCAATATTATAGGTATACAAAAAAAAAATATCATAATAATTAGAATTATGTTAGTGATGTTTCACGATAAAACACTCTAGTACATTGCCCAACCGAGTGAATATATTAACCATAAACAAATTAGGTAATAACTAAGTTATCATAAAATCTTAACAGACTCTCTTCGTTGTAAGAGGAAACACTGCAAATTTCTTAACGTTAATACACCTTAAAATATTTATATAAATTTACCTCAATGGTTAACACTAAAATTAAATTAAAACAATACAATTTTGTAGATCAACTAGGAGTATTCAATGTATCAATCGTAATCGTATATAATATGTGTGTTTCTTATACAAGTATGAGAACTCTTTATAAATATATGATCAGTGATCTAAAAAACAAACATTTGTTTCAATATTTTGAGTTTGGTAAAAGAGAGTATAAGGGCCGAGCAACATTACTTAACTACATGAGAATTTGTAAGTATAATATATTTATATACGCATGCGTCATGCATAAATTATATATTTTGTATACATTTATATAATTTAATCGTTACAATTATACAAATACAATATAAAAATAATATAACGACATATTATTGTTGCCGTATATACTTTATGACCATACACAAAACTTCAATGGGAAATCAATAAATACGATTTTTAAGGGAAAATATAAAACGAAAGAAAAAAAATATAAATGAAAATAATGTATAAAATTATAATAATTAAATTGCTCGGCTTCTAGCTAAACCTCTTCAAAATATTGGCTGCATATAATTGCGTCCCGAAGATAACTACGAAAAAAGGTGTTTATTTTGGGTACAGACGAGTTGCGGCCCGGGTTTTTTTAATTCAAGATAATTTAATCTTGACTGATAAAATATAATCACCCTATAATATAGATACCAATAACTAATAAGTACACCTTAGTCGTCGCTTTACTACCGCTAAGAACGTTCCGTCGCTTTTCTGTTTGTTTTTAATTTATTTATAATGTCAAATGAAATGTTAAGTGAAATGTTGAGTGAAAAAAATCGCAGTTTATATGTAATTGATGGATATAAATTTCGTTTCCATAAAAAATTAAAAAATAATGTTGATCGATATTGCTGTACTAAAAAGATTTGTACAACATATATCCATTTAAATAAGAACAAAATTATTAAACAAGTTTTAAATCATGAAAACCACGAAAAAGATAGTGATGAAACATTGAACAGACAAACTGTAAGTAATCAAGTGAAACGTAAAGCTGTTGATGATATTAATGAAAAGCCAAGTAAAATTATTCATAGCCACCTTATACAAGACGTAGACACTTTGACAACATACGATTTAACATTAATAAGAAAAAATATTCACCATGCTCGATCATCTATTATGCCAAAGTTACCTGTAGATTTGAATGAATTACATATCTCTCTAGATAATATGAATCATTTATTAATTACAAATCGTAACGAAAATTTTTTACTTGTAAATGACAACACATCAAACATTTTATTATTTGCTACTGAAACTAATTTGAAATTTTTGAGTAAAGTTGATACAATTTTTGTAGATGGGACCTTTAAAAGTTGTCCGAAATTATTCACACAAATGTTTACAGTTAATGGTTTACAAAATGGTAATTATTTACCACTCTTATTTTTTATACTTCCCAATAAAGAAACTAAAACATATGAAAAGGCGCTTATGCACATCATATCTGAATGTAGCAAACTTAACATAACATTTTCACCAAAAACAGTTTTTGCTGATTTTTAAAAGGCGATTCATTTAGCTCTATTAAAAGTTTGGCCTTCTATTAGGTTAAAAGGATGTCGATTTCACTTAGCCCAAAGTTGGTGGCGAAAAATACAGACAGTTGGGTTAAGTAGTGAGTACAAAAAAGATACCGAAATCGGTAAATATTTAAAATATTTTTTTGGCTTACCATTTTTGAATTCAAACGACGTGAGTGACTGTTTTACAGATTACTTAATGGCTATTCAACCAAGAAATGAAAAAGTAGAAATATTTGTTGATTATATATTAGAAACATACATTTCAAACGAGTCTAATTTCCCTCCTTTTTTATGGGCGGAATACTCAGCATCTACTATGCGCACTACTAATAGTTGTGAAGCATTTCATTCGAAATTCAACGCTT